>JAJIBD010027109.1:0-63976 GCA_021461705.1 Cryptotis parvus | reverse complement strand
AAGTTAGGCCCAGGTCTCTGAGGGCGTATGTTAATGCAGGGAGAACAGTGGAATCGAAGAGATGTGCCCGGAGCCGGAGGTTCTTTTGTCCTTTAGCTATTTCTTCGATGCCTTTGAAGGCATTCCATGCCGCCTTCTCTTCCTCCTGCGCAGCTCAGGTTTTAGGTCATTCATCATGTTGACTTCTCGACCTAGGTACACATAACTGCTGCGTTCAGAGATGTTTGTTCCATTGAGAGTGAATGGGGCCTCTGGAACTAGTTCATTTCTCATGAACATAGTTTTCTTCAGATTCAGCTGTAGACCTACCTTTCCACATTCTCGGTCGAAGTCAGCCAGCATTTGTGCTGCTTGGCTAATGTTTGGTGTTATTAGAACGATGTCATCAGCGAAGCGGAGGTGGTGAAGTAGTTGCCGACCATCTATCTTCACTCCCATTCCTTCCCATTCTAATTGTCTCATGATGTTCTCGAGGGTGGCCCTGAAGAGTTTTGGTGAGATGGTATCACCCTGTCGAACCCCTCTTTTGACATCAATGATCACTTCTTTGTAGAATGGTGAGATCCTGGTGGTGAATCCGTAATACAGCTCACGAAGGATCTCGATGTATTGGGTTTGAACACCCTGTTTGACTAGGGGCTTCGATGACTGCTCCAGTCTCCACAGAATCAAAGGCTTTCTGTAAATCAATGAACGTGAGACAGAGTGGCATCTTGTACTCCCTACAAACCTCAATGAGCTTGGTTACTGTGTGGATATGGTCGATTGTGCTGAATCCTTTCCGGAAACCTGCTTGCTCGCATGGGTGTCCTTCATCTAGTGTTCTGTTCAGGATGACTCGTAAACAGCTTGTAGATGACAGACAACAGGCAGATGGGGCGATAGTTGCCGATATCATGAATGTCTCCCTTCTTGAACAGTAGAACTGTCCTGCTGGTTTTCCATTGGGAGGGCACCTTGCATTCGGACAGGGAGCGTGTGAAGAGCCGAGCTAGTGTATTGATGAGTACCGACGGCAGATTCTTCAGATGTTCAGGTCTGACTTTGTCTGGGCCTGGTGCTGTTTCCTTCTTTATCGATGAGATGGCATGTCGGATTTCAGAAGGGAGAACGTTGGGAATGACATATCCATCCTGTGGAATTTGGTATGTGGGCAGGTGGATGTGGCTATCAAAGAGATTTGAGTAGAAGTCCTGGATAATCTTTTCCATTGCCTTTCTGGAAGATGTGACAGGTCCATCAGGGTGTTGGAGGGCAGTCATCTTGGTCTTATAGTTGGCAAAGGACAGGCGGGCAGTGCAAATACTTTTTCCTGCTTCTGCTGCATCTTCCAGTATTTCTGCTCTTCTGTCTTTGAGGTCTGCTTTTATCGCTTCTCTGCACTGTTTAGCAAGCTTGACGTTAGCATTTGGTCTCCTGAGGCTCGCGCCTTGCCACGTTGGCGAATGAGCTCAAGAGTTTCTGAAGACAAGCGTCCTTTTGTGTCTTTCTCTCTCTCAGCATTCTTCGCACAATCATGGAGGTGCTGAACCAGTCGGTTGTATTCTTCATCGATGTCATCAATGATGGTACCCTTCCCTTGTTGCCGCAATGGTGCCAAAGAGTTCCCAGTTGGTGGTCGTTCTGGGAGTTCTCTTCTTAAACTTTGCAGCCTTTTCTCTCCGTTGCGGGAAGTATAATTTTGCACGAAGGAGACGGTGGTCCGATCCTGTCTGGAATTTGGGGACGACAGCAACATCGGTCAGACAAAACCGTCGATTGAAGATGATGTGGTCAATTTCATTGTGGAGCTGTCCGCCAGGGAGATTCCCATGTCCAACTTTTCGCTTCAGCCTTCTGAAACTGTGAGTTCCCATGAATAGTCTTGGTGGACATGATGAACTCAGATAGTCTCTCACCCTGTTCGTTCCATTCTAGGCCATGTGTCCCGTTGTGGAGTTCTTCAGCCGATCTTCTCGGTCCTATCTTGGCATTAAAATCACCGACTATGATCTTGTAGAAGGTGTGATCTTTTTTATAGAACTCTTCCAATTCCATGTAGAATTTCTCAATTTCATCTTCTTTGTATGTGGATGTTGGTGCATAGACAATGAAGATAGAAATTGCTGGCGTGGGCCACATCTCCTCAAGTGTAATCGTCCTATTCGGTTTGTTAGGCATTCAAATGAATCAATGTTGACAGCCATGTTCGTGTTGATAAGGACACCAACGCCACTGACACCTCTTTCATCACATGTTCCAAGGAACAATTCTTCTCCGTGTCAAATACTGCATGATGCAACTGGCGCCTCCTCGGTCTCAGTCAGACCAATGATGTCGTACTTGATCTTTCTTGCTTGCAGCATCAGATCCTCAATATATGCTTCCCGATGCCAGTGTACGTGCATTGAAAGTAAAGACAGTCATTTTAGTCCTTCTTCGTTTTGGCAGCCTAGGACAGCCTTGAAACTTTATCAGGCACTGCTTGTTTGCCTTTCTTACTGCTGCCGTATTAAAGGGCTCTTTCGGGGTCAGGAAAATAAACTTTTTTTGCTACTGGATTTGGCATATCGAACACGCATCGGACAGCTTGCCAGGCTCTGCCATGCGGGCACTATATTCTCATTACTTTGTGGGGCTCTCTCAGAGGGGTGGGTAGAATATTTGTGGTAATTTGAGGTAAATTCGCGCTGCCGCAGCGTGCCTCGCGCAACGGGAAAGCTGGTTTCTGCTCTGCCGGGTGTACCTGTGTCTTAGGCTCAAGCATTCCTGGCTTGAAATACTCTCCTCTGAAGGGCGGGTCTCTGCAGGGCGGGTCCTTGTAGGCTGGGTTTCTGACAAGCTGGGCTGGAGACTGGATTAATCTGTGGGCTGGAGACTGGATTAATATGCTGGGGGGAGATCTTACCAGCTGCAGAGTGTGGATTGTGACACAGATCGCTGCCAGCAAGGTGTGGGGGGTTTCTCTGGGCTCCTCCGAGGCTCCATCGGGATGGTGGACTCGGGTCGGAAGTTGCTCTCGTGGTCCATGGAATGCAGGGGGTCAACGGGGAAAGCTGGTTTCTGCTCTGCCGGGTGTACCTGTTACTGGTATTTGGCATATCAAATACGACACAGGTAGCTTGCCAGGCTCTGTCATGCGGGTAGCATACTCTTGTACTCATCTCTAAATCCAGATGTGAAAGGCTGGTCTGCTGGGTGGAGTTCTGACGCAGAGGGAGGTCCGGATGTGGATAATGGAGACTCTCATGGAAAGGGGGTCGCCTGGCTTGTTGCAAGGCTCTGCTGGGGTAGCGGTCCAGGGCTAGAACCTGCCATCCCTCCTGGGTGCCTCGTGAGCGGCTGGGCACAGGGAGAGCCAGTAGCAGCTCTGCCCCATGTCTGTGAGTCTCTGGACTGGCATACCTGAGCCGAATTTAAAAAAGACTGCTGCAGGGTGAATCTCGATGAGCCGGTCTGTGATAGGCTGGTCTGCTGAATGGAGTTCTGACGAGAGGGAAGTCCAATGTGGAAAATGGAGGCCCTCATGAAGTGGGGGTTTGTCTGGCTTGTTACAAGGATCTGCTGGGGTGGTGGGCCAGGGCTAGAACCCGCCATCCCTCCTGGGCGCCTTGTGAGCAGCTGGGCACAGAGAGAGCCAGTAGCAGCTCTGCCCCATGTCTGTGAGTCATAGATAATTCATGCTTTATAAGGGCCTGGGTCAGAGTGATAGTACAGCAGGTAGGGCATTTGCCTTGCATGCAGCCAACCCAGGTTTGATCCCCAGCATCCCATATGGTTCTCCAAGAACCATCAGAAGTAACCCTGAACATTGCCTATGTGACCCCAAAAGCCAAAATGATTTTTAAAAAACTTTATAAAGCGCTATTTTTATGTCTAGATACTCTAGATGTTAGGCAGAGAATAGGAGTTAAATGAATTACGTTGAGTCTATCAGAGGCCAAAATGCATTGTTTGTAGATTCTATTTTGGATGAGTATTTAATGACAGGCAAATGCCCACAACACACTCTCCAGGGAGTTATATAAATTAAACATAGTACATCTTAACAGAGTTTATTTTCAAATGTAGATCAATTATGCATGCACAGAAGCCTCTAAGAATAAACACTATAATGCTAATAACACCTTGCCCTTGAGCTGGAAATAAGGATGGTTTTATATCTTTATGTGTTCTTTTCTCTATTTCCCAAATGCTCGTAAATGCATATTGTTTTGTTTTCATATTTAGAAAAAGAAACACTGCTTGTTAAAGTAAAGGGAGACTATTAGATCTAGAACTGCTCATGGGTGGTAAAGGCGCCTCCCCGCAGATTCAGTTAGTTGTTCAGAAACATTCCACAAATCAATCCATTCTAAAATGGTCCTCAGGGGAGGGTTGCTCAGATCGCATTTCAAACGCATTCGAAGCTATTACTTTGGATTCTCTAGAAACAACAAATGAAAAGACACTCAACACAATTCAGTCCATTTTGAAGTTAAATGAGAGAGACAAATAAAATCTGATCGATGCACTCGATGTTGGGGTTTGGGGAGACTTTTCGAGGGACTTGTAGGGCAAAGGGTTCCTGGAGATCACCCTGGGAACAGCACAGAGCCAGCAGTAAGCCCTAAGCATCACTGAGTGTGGTCCAAAAATCCAAAAAGAAAAGGATAAAAAAGAAAAAGGCAAAGTGCCTCTTCCGGTGGAGACAGACCCAAAGACTGCAGCCACTGCTGAGCTTAGCGGGGCTGAACCCAGGCATCTGCGGTGGCCAGTGCAACCCTTCCCCTCTCCCTAAGGCTTTCTGTGCCATGAACAGCATAAGCTTCTCAACCCTCAAGAATCACCTTCAGCAGCTGCGGAGACAGCTCAGGACCTAGTGGCTTATACGTTTCCTGCACAGGGCCCCAGATTAATCCCTGGGGATCACCAGTGGCTCCCTCCTGCCAGCACCACCAGGCATGGCCCGAGCAGCACCATCTTGGCAGGCCAGAGCACAGAAAGCTGAGTCACAGGGAATGAAGACCAGAGTGGTGTGTGGCAGCCCCCTAACACAGAACCTCTTTGTACAGCATACAGCCCACCAAAGCTTACAGAAAGTGGCTCAGAAGGTCCCTCTTGAACCACCTGTGCCAGTGCCCACTTCGCCTCCTGGCTCTCCGAGGACTAAGCCACACAGCAATGGAACTTTCCTGCCCAGAACAGAAGCTTCCATGAAACCCTTCTGTGGTGGGGCCCCAAAGGCCTAGAACTGGTCAGTAGGTGTACAGCAATCTGACATCTGCCTTGAGGCCCGAGAGATGGGATCATCCAAAATGAGCCCCCACAAACATCCCAAATGGATTCTAAGACACATCTCTGAGCCTTTCACTGCTCCCACGCTCTCCTGCACCCAAAGCCAACATCCCCACCCTCCCCACTTCACAAATGAGGGAAGCTCTTATCCTCCACACTCACTTGAGCGCCTCCTCTTTCCTCCTTCCTCCATATCTAACCTTCAGAGTGTCCCCAGATGAGGCAGAATGGCGCAAGAAGAGCCCACGCATCAAATTTGCTGGCCAGAAGTGGCTCCACCTCCCCTGATCTGAGTGACCGGATAAGGACAAAGGCCAGCCCATGGCACTCGAAGTTCTTCTTAGGTTCTGCCCAACCCCGGGCCATGCCTGATGCAGGTGCTGTGAGCAAGCTCAGGGGTGCTCATGTGCAGAAGTAGGGTGGACCCCCACATACCTGCCCACACTCTGCTGTGATGATTCATCCTGGAACGTTGCTGCCTCCGAGGCCTGAAAGAAAGAATCTTGACTTCTGGGCTTCCCACCTGCAGGCAGAAGGGGAACACGGTAGTAGCAGGGAGCCCTTTTTTCCATCACTCCAAGCAGAGCACACAGCCTTCAACGCCCATACGTGTGGCTGCTTCCAAGGTCAGATATGTGCCAAGAAGCCTAGGCCCAACGGCACTTGCTTTGTTGCAGGGAAGGATGAGATTAAGGCCCTGGGGAGAGCCAAAGCTGTACCTGAGAGCAGACATGGCCTGTGGAGGTCTACTGCATGCCACAGGCGGGCTGTGTGTGCCAGGGCTAAGCCACCTCTCCGGGCACTCATTCAGGCTTCTCACCCTGACTCCTGCCAGGAGAACATCCCATTGGTTTGGAATCTGCCCACTTGTCGCTGGCATGGGGAGAGCTATTTCTGGTGACACACTCCTTTCTACCCACGCTGTTCACCCTGGGCCTAGCTGTTGGGTGCTTTACAGGCTGGGTTGCTCCAGCTGACCCAGAGGGTAGGTGCCTTGGGGAACTCACTGGGAGAATCAGCGGAGCCCTCCCCAGATCTGCCTCTTTGGAAACTGGCGGGAAGGAAACAAGAGGTTGACCCCCTGAATGACCAGCGAGCCTAGCCCTGAGAAAACAAGAATGAGAAGGAATCCTGCTTCAAGACTTCTCCAAACATTTACAAGTATTCCCAGCCCTTGGGGCTGCAGAGATAGGACAGTAGGTAGAGCATTTGCTTTACATGTGTCCAACCTGGGTCCAATTCCTGGCACCACATAAGGTCCCCTGTGTTCCCTACCCACCAGGAGTAATTCCTGAATGCAGAGCCAGGAGGAAAACCTGAGCATAGCAGCCAAAAAAAAAAAAAAAAAAACAAAAACAAAAACAGCCGCCTCTTCATGCTTTATCCACACGCCTTAACATTCCTGCACATGCAAACACATACATATCTGTGTACATGCAGTAACACACACCAGAGGACATACGGACACAAACAATTGTGCATGCATGAACACGCACACACACACACACAAACCTTCATTTTCCTGCCTCAGAAGCTTCTCTGCTCTAGCTCTGCTGGCATTTCCATTGCATCTTCCTCTTCCCACTCTGTGTCCTGTAGAGCTGAGGGCAGCATCGTTGGCCTCTTGGGGCTTCTGATTTCAGTGACTCACTCAATTCTCAGCCCCGTATTTCCAGACATTCCCAGATGATTCCTCAAAATCATCTCTGACTGTACATTGCTTAGAGCTCATAGGGTCCCACTGAGCCCACTATCTAGTTCTTGTCTGTTTTGGTTGCATTTTGCTTTTGTGAATCCCAAAGACACTAGAGGTTCATCCAGAAAATCCCCCTTTACAGCTCATCTCCTGAATGAAACAGAAATGGGTGATATAGGGCGATGTAGGCTCACAAGAGCCTCTGCGACCTGGAAGCACGTCCGGGAGCCCACCAGTTCCCTACTTGAAGTTTGAGGGGTTGCAGGCAGGGCAGAGGAACTAGTAACCCCTCCCCCACTGGAAGGGTCCCATCAGGCAGGAAGGAGTGAGGGGTCCCAGAGAAAGTGTCAGGAAGAACCCTGGGCTCCCTCCCATCCCTGCTCTCTGTCAGAAGGCGCAGGCTCCGTCCCCACCAGCCTCCTTCATTATGTCGCAACAGGAAGGGGAAGGGTGAGTGTGTACCCGAGGAAACACCTAGATCAGCGGTAAGAGGAATCACAGGACCGCCCTCCTCTGAGCCAAATCAGGCCTCACTCTCGGGCCACTCGGCACCGAGGATCAGGGGACTGTCATCTCCCTCATCCTCATCTCCCCTCATCCTCACCCTGGACCACTTCCTGGGGCCAGAGGCTGGGTCTTCACCAGGTTTGCACAGAGCCTGGCTCCTTTCTGCCTGGAGTAAACGCTCTTCTCTAGCCCTGGACCAGGTTCTCCCCTCTTCGCATACATCCTCTCACTCAAATGCTTCCCCCCAACCTGGAGCCACAGGTGAGCCCCGTTTACAGAAGCAGTACTAGAGGCTGAAGAGGTTGAGTGATCAGTTGGAAATCACCAGGCCTGGGACAGAGCCAAGTTCAGGGCGGGGCCATTCCGGCAAAAAGCTCTTAATCTCTGAACACCACCAGGCCCTTGATCCTTGATAAACCAATGGCTGAGTGAGAACCAGTGAAATAACGTGCCCTGGGGTTCTTGCCAATCAGAGACCGTTCACTCGACTGTGGTGACATCCGGGTGACCCCCTGCTCTCATCAGGGGGGGAAACTGGGGAATGAAGATGGTATCACCTTCCCTGGCAGGTTGCTGCCAGTTGCTGGCAGCTTGGCACGGAGACCTCCTGAGCATCCCCCGTGGCTGAACCGACCCGTGGGGGAAAGTTCATGACTGTGACTTGAGCCAAGTCAAAGGAGAGACTTGTGGGTGAATGACGTCAAGGGCTGGGTTTGGGCATGTCCCCTCACAGTCAGTTATCGACAGGGACCAGCCTGGGCTTGTGCTAAAAATTGCTCACAAAGACCCCAGACACCTGGGCAGTAAAGGGAAAGACAGACCCCAGAAAAGAGAATTGTAGGCGACAATTCTCTACTATCGACAAATCTCTACCCCAGGATAGTAGAAACAAGGGCCAGAAGGACTGGAGTTAGGATAGAGAAGGGACCTCTATGACAGTGATAGTTGGGAATGATCGCTCTGGACAAGAACTGAGTGCTGGAAGGAGGTGAAGGGATATACAAACCTAAGGAGGAATGAGAGAAGAGAGAGAGAGAGAGAGAGAGAGAGAGAAAGGAGAGAGAGAGAAGTGCTTGCCACAGAGGCAGATTGGGGGAAAGGATGGTGTGAGGGAAACTGGGAACATTGGTGGTAGGAAATGTATAGTAGTGAAGGATGGATGTTGGAACACTGTATTATTGAAATCCAATCATGAACAACTTTGTAACTGTGTATCTCACGGTGATTCAATAAAATAACATAAAATAAAATAAAATAAAAGAATGCAAGTAGAGTCTTGGCACATGTAATGGTCCAGATCTACATACAAAGTACAGAGACAGGATCGCCATTTTCAGAGGTCAGAAATGTGTGGAGCAGAGTCTGGATTGGGCTGAGCCTGAAGGGAGAGTAGGTGGAGAGGGACCCTGGCAGGAGACGAGGGTGCAACCATGTGCTGGTGGGGACAGTGAGGCCGAGAGTCAGTCGAGGCCCCTTCAAGGGCAGCCTCACTTCTCCACTCAGGAAAACTCTGCCCGCTGCACTTCCCAAACAGTGATGTGCACATCTGGGCTAGTCTGGACTCCACCAGAAGAAAATCTTGAAACAAAGATGTGGGGGGCAAGTTATTTACTGAGGTGCAAGGCAAGGACACCGTGGGTGCTCGTGAGGGATGGAGACAGAGAAGGTCCTGGATTGGAGCGTGCTAGTGAGCAGGGTGTGGCTCGGGCCAACTAGACAGGTGCCTTGGGCAGGTATGTGTGGGAGCTTCTGGAACAGCTGTCCCCGGCCTGCTGTGTGCCGCTCTGCCACCTGGAACCCTGCGGCACCCAAGGGTCAGGAGTGAGATGCAGCTGTGGGCATATTTACACGGCAGGAGTCAGCAAATGGATGGGTCAGGCCCCTTTCCCTGCCTATCCCACCCAATGCTCATACCCATCTTCCCTTCTTTCTTTTGCCTGTTTTTACTAGGAGGCTTAGTGGCACGTGGCAGTTCACAAAATGGCTTCAGAGGTGGGGGAAGAGGGGAAACAAAAAATAAAATGGAGTGGGAGAGAAAAAAGTCAGGAGGAGGTAAGAGGTGGCTGTTTCCTTCTCAGCTTGCTTTAGGGACAGCAGCTGGTGCCTCTGAACAAGGATGGATCCTTCCTTCCACCTTTGGTAAAGGAGAGGAGGAAAAGCAAAAGGCAGAGATTCAGCCTCCCGAGTCTCAAGGAAAAGGGGGAAAACTGGTGTTTTGATGTCACAAAGCAGGTAGGGAGCCCTGGATAGGGTACAGGTTAGCTGGAAAAACTGGCAGATACCTCTGGAATGCCACTGAGTCAGTGGCGAAGGGGCTCAGCCAGCAGCACCCTTTGCTCAGGACTGAGAGCAGCACCTGGAGGGTTACGTGCTCAGCCTTTCAGAACCCCAGGAGGAGACAGTCACACCCCCAGCCAAAAACTGTCCCTCAGGATCTGTCTACTAAGGCTCCTAGGCTTCTATAAATACCTGTGGAAGGGTAGGCTTTAACCAGAAACCTTTGTTTCTCCTGGGACCGAAGCGGAAGTGTTAACATCTGCCTGCTGGGGCCTCACAGAATGTTGGGGTGCTGGGAACTCAGGGACACTCCTCTGCCCCCATGAGTGGTCCCCCTCAGGACCTCACCACTCCAATCTCCCCTAGAACCACCCTCTGAGGCATTGGGTTATAACCTATGAACATGGGGGGGACACACATTTAGACCAAGTGCCTTAGTGGCATGCAGCAGAAAATATTGGCGTATTCTGACACGGGTAGGAAAAGGACGAGCCTTAGTGAGTGACAAGCCCCAATTGGCTGCTTGGGGTCTGCACTAGCCATGGGCTACCCTGAGGGCATCTGCCAAAGGACACAGGTTCCATCGGCAATACCCCACCTCAGCGCCTGGACTCCTCCTGCGGCAGTTCCCCGTGTTATCAGCTCTCAGGGGTTCTTCCTCTCTGGGCCCCATCTCTGAGGACTCCAGAAGGGACAGGTCACTCAGCCTGGATCTTGGACTTTCTTTTCTTGTTCGTTTGGTTCTGGTTTTGGGGTGTCAGCTATGCTCAGGGCTTGAACCTGGCTCTGCACTTAGGGATCACAACTGGCAGGCTTCAGAGACAATCTGGGGTGCCTGGGATTGAACCCGGTCTGCCATGTGCAAGACAAAGGCCCTACCTGCTCTACTATCTTGGTAGTAGGCCCTCTCTGACTTTTCAAACCACATGCTGGGTGGGTGGTTTAGGTTGAGGGTACCACACGTATTTGGCCTCTGTCCCCTTTTCCGAAATTTGAAAAAAAAAAAAAACACAACACTCAGAGACCACTTGGAACTAGATCCTAATTGAACGAACTGAAACACCCACCAATAGCACCCAAAGCTACTCCTGCCCCCTGGAACCTTAAAACACCCCTTGGGAGACACCAATAAACTGAGCAGCACCTCACATGCCCAAATCCTGGAGTTGGTTCCACCCACTTCACCCCCAAGAAAATACTCAGGAGACAGGAAGTTTGGGGTCTGGCCCAGGCAGCCTGCATGAAGGACATCCAAGTGGCTTCCTGGTGCTGGGGTCCCCGCCAGGCCCCCTGCCTGACGTCTGGCGGCAGCCCTCTCCTCTGCGTCCAACCCAGCACTGCCCCGGGTGGGCTTGCGCCAGTTCACGCTGGGCATGACAGTGCATTCTTCACTTCTGGTTTCCATCCGCCCAACTCTGACCCTCTGTGCTACCCCCGCTGCTCGGGGACGCAGGGCCTGGAAGGGGAGATTCTGTCTCCGGAAGTGCTGAGAGCTCCTTGGAAGCCAAGCGTGGCCAGGAGATAAGGCGAGATGCACAGAGCAAAGCTCCGATTACCCAGCTGAGGGGCCAGAGGGCGCCAGGCCTCAGGGACGGGTGGGAGGTGACCGCTGATGGACGTCCCCTCCAGGCGCTAGAGCAGAAGAGACCTGAGGATGGGGAAGAGGGGCTGGCCAGTTGAGGTGAGCGTGTGTATCCGGCTCCCCAGAGTGGACACTGGCCTTTCACGACCTCCGCCCCATAAATTCTTCCCTTCCCAGCCTCTGGCCTGAGTTGCAAATATAATAAACAATGTCTCCTTGACTGGGCCCTCCAAAACCATCCTTTTGTTTGACCACAATTCCCGCAAACAATTTCCCCTTTGTAAATAAATCCCTGGACTCTGGGTCATGCCTGGATCCAGGAAACTGCAGAACACACTCTAGAGGCCCCATGCGTTTCCAAACAAGGGACATTGTTTGCCACAGAAATGCTATTTTTAAGACTCCTCCTAACAGCAATCCAAGACAGGTGCCCGAGCGTTTGAGCTCTGGGAGACGCTGGCAGGTGGGAGACCTGTGGGCCTGAGCATCCATCTGTGCACCCCCAATGCCCACTGGTAGCTGAGCGGCGGCGGGGGGCAGCACCAGTAGCTGAGGGGGAATGGGGCAAAGGTAGCTCTGGGGGTGACCGATCTGCAAAGGGGGGCATTGGCCCTTCAGTGACAGCTTTGGGAGCAGATTCCAGGCAGGGAGGCTTCTTGCAGGCAGACTCAGATGGGGTTTGTGTCCCGGCGGTGCCGACACCCTCAAGAAGCACCCCTGTAAGAAGGTCAGAGGCACGTGTGTTAGCAGGAAGGGAGGAACAAACATTTCGCAAAGCCTGTCTCTGCCTGGCGTGGGAGCTGTACCCTGTCTCCACGGAAACTGGCACCCATGCACCGTGCCTCCATGGGGCGGGTCCACAGGGGTGGGTGATGATGTCCCCTCAGGAGGGAATGTTTCTAAAACTGGGGGTGCCCCTAATACGGTCACTGCTGAGAGCAGCTCCTGGTCCTCATTCCAGCGTTCCCACCCCCGCCACCATGGCAAAATTACCACCTTTGTGGCAGGTGGCTTTCAAGCTGGGGGGTCAGTTGTTTGGGGAGCTCAACTGTTAGTCTGTAAGGGACTAGGGTGTCTGGGGGTGAGCGCCAGGGCTGAGGGAGCCCTGAGAGGAGCTGCTGGGGGTCAGAGCATTCCCTGGGCTCTATGGATGAGGCAGGTCCTAGCACGGAACCATTTCTGCTCTGCGGCTTTTTCAGTGATGGGAACCCACTTCCCCGCCTCCCTGAGCCAAGCTCAGCAGAGCTGGAGCCTTTCTCCATCACGCTCCACGAAGAAGGTCCACCTAGGACACCCCGCTCACCATCACTATCCACTCAAACCCTGCGACCATGTCCCCTGGGCTGACTACACCTCGCTGCTCCTCTGCACACGGGCAGCCTCAGGACCAGGTACCCAGAGGAGGAGGATGATAGACTCTGAGGAAGAGGCGTAGGACCAGGGGACCTGAGAGAGCTGCCCAGCCCACAGAGTGTCCTGCCCCTAGTGGCCTCTGACCAGCGTCCGGCTATAGCTCCAAGGGATTGAATCTCCTCCCCTGCCTCTGTCTTGGGACACTTCTGCTCTGTGACTGTCCACCTGGGGGGTCATGGGGGGATCCTGATCGTCATGTCCGCCTGCATATGCAGCTCTCAGGGTGGTGCTTTGGCTGGGACTCCACTGAGCAGACAGGGTTGTGGATGTCTGGATTTGCAGGACAGGGGCTAGTTACAATGTGCCGTTCTGTTCTTTTGCTACAAGTATCGCTAACTCCTCTGCCAGCCCTGCCACCTTGACACACCACAGTTGGATACACTGACATGACAGTATGTGCCCCTGGCGGCTCACCTGGGGTTATTCAACACTAATTGGCAGCATCCACCAGTTCAGGAGAGATCTCACAGCCCAAGCCAGCTGTAACTCACGTCCTTCCCTCGCCACCCCCTGGCTCCCTGGGAGAAGGTGGCAGGGAGGAACTAGAATTGATCTAGGCTGGTCCCATCATGACAATTAATGTTCAGGGCATTTGGGAATGGAGACAATCACGCTTTTCTGCTGGGCAGAGGGTTTCTGGTGGCCCAGCTAGAGAATAGAGTCACAGCAGACAAGATGCTGAATGGTTGATGACGTGAGAGGTGCCTGTTGTTGTTTTTCAGCTGAAAACCAGAGACCAGTTCACTTGGGGCTTCAGGCACTGGCCCAAGTTCCCACACATACTTCAGACGGGACCCCCAAGCACGGGGGCTCCAGGCAGCCGGTGCCCCTCAGTCTCCTCCGTCAGACTCCAATGCATCAGGAAGGGTCAAACCCGATTAGACTCGCCTGTGACAGTTACAGTCATGGGTGGACGCTCTGTCTATATGAACGAATGAGGACGTGGAGCATTGACTTCACCTCGAACTTGAAGGTCAGCCCTGTCATCTTCAGGACCAAGCCTGACTGAGGGATCAAACAGTTCCAGGCAGGCAGATTTCTGAGATTATATACTCAGCCTCTCCGCAGGGACTCTTTGAGTTCTGCCCTACAGGATTGGGGGTGTCGTGATCACAGTGGCTCGCTCTGATTCTGGGCCCTGTTTTGATCCCAGGGACCCAGCCTCCACTCCTCCCTGCTTTTGGCTATAGACTCTTGGGTTAGGGTTTACTCTTGACCCCTGCTGGGCAAATAATATCATAGTTACTAAGTTTAATGGTGTCAGGGGCTAAAGTGATAGTACACCAGGGAGGGCGCTTGCCTTGCATGTAGCCAAGCTGGATTTGATCCCCGGCATCCCGTATGGTCCCCTGAGCTCTGCCAGGAGTAATTCCTGAGGCAAAGCTAGTAGTAACACATGAGTGTCACCGGTGTGACCCAAAAACAAACCCCCCAAAAAAATTGTCTTCTGCTTAATCTTGGAAACATCACTTGCTCTAAGAGCAGGCCCCAGCGGCGCCATCTTGCGCTCATCCTCAAATCTCTTCCCTCTCCTCTTTGCTGTCCGCTCTTTGCTCGGCCATTGTTCTTGTGCTTTGTGTGCTACATGTTACCCCAAGTCCAGTTTGGAATGAGGGAGAGACAGATCAAAGAACGGGCATCTGAGAACACTCGGGGACACTTCCGGCCTGAGGACACCTCCTCTCTCGCTGGGAGGAAACCCAGCAGCCCCCTGGAAGACTCTTCAAGGCAACCCCACATACCCCGGAGGAGGATTGCAGGACCAGGTCACTGGGAACTTGGCTTTCTCCAAAGAGCCATTAGCTATAGACACAGACCCAGCAGACTAGGGCCAGAACCAGAACCTTCAGCTTGGAACTCACTTTCCCAGTGGGCCATGTGCAGACCGTAGCTGAGAGACAGATGTCTGGGGGAGAGTCTGCCATCTTCTCAGGTAGTCCTGAATACGTTCTATTCTCGCATCGACTCTCATCTCCTCAGTAACTGGCCTTGGAGTAGTGAGCTCTTAGCCTGGGTTCAGTAATGACACCAGGAGAATGGTGTTTGATTTCCTTCTTTCCCTGTGGGATTGGTAGCTCGCACCCCTTCATCTCCTCCCTTCCTGATGCTCAGTGCCTGTGGGTGGATGAACGGATACTGGGTTCTTCTGGCCCTTCCGGCCCTCTCAGTACTGTCCTTGCCATCTCTGGTGCCCGTTACCCATCCTTCATGTCAGTAATTCCTCCCCCTTCCAGCCCAGTGCCCTGGCTTCCGTGCCACACTGCTGGAATTCTCCCTTTTAATGCTAATTCTGAGATTGACCCATCTCCAAAACGGACAATCCAGAGGAAATAGAGGATTTACTCAGACACTGTCTACATCGAAATGGGTCACGTCTTCAGCTTAGTCACCCCAGAAAGGACCCTGGAGAATGGCACAAAATGGCCAAGAGGTAAGTCGCCTCCCCAGAAAGAGATGGCCCAGTTCTGGGGTGTCAGCAAGTAGGACTGGGGCCAGGGAACAGAAACAAGAAGTGTCACTCTCCTGGACCTGCTTCTGAAATGGGGGGCCCACCCCACCTGGCTTAGGGGAGGCAAGAGCTGAGTCCAGGAAGCAAAGGGTGTGGAGGACCTTGTCCACGTCATTGAAATGTTATAAACCACTGAAGCAGAGGCTCAGTTCAGAGACTAAGAAAATGTCAGCTAAGGAAAGTTTTGCTCCCACACTAGCAACCACCCCACAGGGCCGGAGCTTCACGAGAGGAAGGAAAACGGGATGTCTGGAGACAGGACAAAAAATAAGCTTCTTTTTTAAGTTTTGGGGCCACACTCAGCTCAGGCCCTGTGCTCAGGAATCACTCCTAACAGTGCTTAGGGGACCATATGGGGTGCCAGGGTTGGAGCCCAGCGTTCCTGCTGACTTCTGCTCTGGCGCTGAGCTCCTTCCTGGAAAGTCTGATTCCAAAAACTCAGCTGGGAAAATCACAGAACAAAGGGAAAAGGCTTTCAAGTTGGGAATTGCTGTGTAAAGGTTAACTGGCTGCATGCTGGGCCCTAAGTCCTCTGTGGGCCAATTAGACAGGGACCCGGAGGTGACCCACTTCCCCCACATCCCCCATTTGCCTACCTGCCCCATCTTGCAAGATGACATGATGCTGGTTCTTCACTCTGTGGTAGACCCCTACCACCGCACACAGAACAATCCATCAAACCGCTTCGCCTGTGTTTTACTGTGAGCCAGAGAGAAGACAAGGAACACTATGAGCAAAGACAAGAAGCGCGTCAGAAAGCCCAGTCCGTCTTCTCAAGATGACACCGGGCGAGGGTGGAGGCAGCGCCCCAGAATGGCTGCAAACAAACGCAGCTTCTAAGTGGCTTTGCTGCGGCCCAGCAACAATTCTTTATTACTCAGAGGTGACCCACATTCTCAACTCCAATGGAAGGAACTCGAAAACTGCTGGATTTCTGCCCCTGGAAACTGTGCCGGGAGCCTCTGTCAGTCTGAGGAACCCTCAGTGTGGGTGCAGTGGGAAGGGGTTCCAGGGGCCATGGACACAGAAGTCAAGAGAAGATTAAGGCAGTCATTTTCAGTAGCTCAGAAAAAGAACTCCAAAGGCAGAAGTGCTACCAATTATACCTCAGCGCCAACCAGAGCCAGCACACGGGAAGGCAAACGCAATTTCATTGTCAACCAGGGTGTTCTGAAGGGGTGGGGGAACACAGCGAGCGCATTAAAGGGGAGATAGCTTGCATGTGCAATTACTCAACACATCTTTAAAACTGTAAACACTTGTTCACATGTGGAGAAGTTTAGGGCTGTGCGGGCTGGGGGGACCCACCTGGCAGGCGGGCTTCCCTGCGGGGCTTTGCAGTTGGGAGCCCAAGGCCAGTCCTTCTGCAGCCAAGCACAAGTCAGCGAGGGAGCATGAGGCGTGGGGGGCTGGGGGAGGAGTTCAGGCTTCTGCTATTTATAGCCTGAGCACACCCTTTCCCCACTCCAGATTGATCTGCTCCCTAAATCTGGTCTTCAGCCCTGCCGCACACTGCACCTCCTGCCTGGGGAGTCACAGAAATGCCCCCTGGCTCTACAGACCATCTCTCTGCACCTTCATGGGCCAAAAGCTCAGAGCAGGCAGACGAAAACCTCCCAGCTTGGAACTGCAGCCTGGGTGGCCTCTCAGGGAATAGAAAGGTCATCCCTTCTAGAGGGCCCTGAGGGTCCTTAGAAACCAAGGACCCCAGCCTGTGAAGGTGCTGTGAAAATGGCAATAATGCTAGGCTGGTTCTCCCATCAGTCATCCCCTGCCAGACCCAGGGAGAAGCACATTCACTTCTGTGTGGGAATTACGCTTGAACTATGAACAAGGCGCATTAGACCCAAATCGGCTCTTTCTCCTCTATTAGAACCTGTGCCACACAGCTTCCTCTTTGACAAAGGAAGGGATCATTTTTGCTTTGCTGATTTAATTTTCTATTGTGAGGCTGCAAGGTCCTGGGGCAGACAGGCCAATTGTGCGCCTCCCGATGGGCTCACATGTAGACGCTGGAGGGAAGTTCTGAGAAGGCACCCATGGTGGAAAGATGGCAAGAAAGCCTTGAAAAATTCTCATTTCACTTGAAGTGGAAATTTTACCATCACCAAATCCTGCCAAAAATCTGAATTTGGGGCTTGGGAAAGAGGTTTCCAATATGAAATGTGGTCCATGAGTTGTTTGTTTTAAAAGGACGTAATGTGTAGTCAAAATGAAGTCATCACCCACACCCCAAAAACAGTGAGTTTTCTTCCTGACGCCCTCTCCAAGCTCTGGTAATTTTCCTGTTAACGGGCAGTGGGAGAGCAAGTGGCGAGGTAATGGCAACTACCCCCGAAGTCATTTAATTAGCGCCTGGAATCTGAGCGGCCCCAGGTGTCCGTCGCAATTAGCTGTGTCCTGGCTTCTCCATGACAACAACAGTTACTGGAGCCAGGGTCCTGGGAGAAGAAGCCGTCCAGGGCTTCTTCTGGTTCACACTGGTTAAGAGGTCAAGTAGGCTAAAAACAGCCAGAGCCCCCAAATCCTGCAGAGAAGCGAAGATGCAGATGAAGAATTGGTGAGAAACGCATGTGCTCAGATGGTGTTTGGGCGCTGGCGCCCCTCCCTGCCCACCGGGCCTGAGTCCTTGCAATCGTCCTGAGCAAAGCTACAAAGTGCTGGTTTCCACTTTCTTGTCTGCAAAATGAAGATAATAATCAAGTTTAGCCAAGGCTGACGGGAATTAAAAATATCATTTCACTTGTATCACTTTCTTCCTGTTGTTCATCGATTTGCTCCAGCAGGCACCAGTAACATCTTCATTTGTTGGGAATGAGGTCCATTATTGTTACTGTTTCTGACATATCGAATACACCGCGGGTAGCTTGCCAGGCTCTGCCATGGCTCTGGGTTCATCCCAGGGGGCCCAGTCTTTTTCTATGCCAGACCATCAACCATCGAGGGCCCATGGGGCAGAGCCCTGGGGTGGGGTGGGGGTAGACAAGCCTGTCTCCTGTCTGCCACCTGCTGACGCAGCCAGGCACCACAGCCACACCTGCAACACCTTGAGGGGCAGGCACTTTAAAAATAAAGTGTTTAAAAGAGCATTACACAATGACCCTCTCATGAGTGTTGCTATGCCAATTTTTGTATTTCATTATTTATTATTAGCACCTTACATTTATTTGATAGACTAACGTTTTCTATCCTTTATTATTCTTGCTTTTAGGTATTTACCCCACTTGCTTTTTATACAGTTTATCCATCATGGTTGCCCATGAGCGTGGGATAAACCATAACAACTACAGCATCAGCGGCAGCCACAGCCCTAACACCAGCTTTCCTTGATCCATGCCTCCATGGACCATATTTGGACCAAAGGTGCTGCCGCCTGTTTTTCAATAAAGTTTTCTTGGGCCTTAGTCACGCCGCTTGTTCCATGCCACCCAGGGTGCTCTGGGCAGGGTTTGAGTCCAGCAGAAGTACAGTGAGGCCTACCCTGGGAATAGGCTGGGGATGCTTTTGGAATGATACCCAAGAACATGGCACCCATTATCTGAGACTGGGGGACTCTGCTCTCCCAAATGCAGCAGGACTACCCAGATCCGTTTTGCTCAGCAGTGGGGGTGGAAAAGTGGGGGCTCCAGAATCACTCAGTGATGCTCACACTTCCAGGAGCTCCTGGTGGGGGCGACACTCGCTCAGTGGATAGGATATTCCTGAGTCCATTGAGATACCCAACGTCCACCCCCACCCCACTCCCCTGTCACCTGGGGTATTGGTAAAGGGAAAAGTTCTCTCCAGGAGTTACTGCAGAGGCTGTGGTTGTCCAGGGTAACCTGCTCCAGTGGAAATAGGTAGAGGAGCAGTGGGGATGAGGGGGAGGGGGCCCGCAGCAAGGGTGGAGAGCGGGCCAGACTTTTGTGAAGGTTCAACCAAGTTTCTGAAAGATAATATGGAACAGAAGAGAAAAGGGGGTCCCAAGGCTTGGACTGAGCCTGGGAAGGGGAGTTACAGTCCCTGGGAAGGGAAGCAGAGCAGAATGTGGTTTTGTTCCCTGTGGACCTCTTCCCTGCTAGCCACCCTATCCTGATCTCTCCCCACTGTTCCCAGACATGGAGCACCACTGGCCCCACCCCATTCCACCCCCACTACCCAACCACAGGGATCTCTTTCCTCCCATTGTAGCACTGCCAGAGTTTGTTTGTTTGTTTGTTTGTTTCTTTCTTACTTACTTACTTTCTTTCTTTCTTTCTTTCTTTCTTTCTTTCTTTCTTTCTTTCTTTTTTATTTATTTATTTATTTTTGCTTTTTGGGTCACACCCGGCGATGCTCAGGGGTTTCTCCTGGCTCTGCACTCAGGAATTACTCCCTGGCCGTGCTCAGGGGACCATATGGGATGTCGGGAATCGAACCCAGGCGGCATGGGCCGGGCGTGCAAGGCAAACGCCCTACCCGCTGGGCTATCGCTCCGGCCCCTCTTTCTTTCTTTTATTTCTTTCTCTCTCTCTCTTTTCTTCCTTCCTTCCTACCTTCCTACCTTCCTTCCCTACCTTCCTGCCTTCCTACCTTCCTTCCTTCCTTCCTTCTCTTTCTTTCTTTCTTTCTTTCTTTCTTTCTTTCTTTCTTTCTTTCTTTCTTTCTTTCTTTCTTTCTTTCTTTCTTTCTTTCTTTCTTTCTTTCTTTCTTTTCTTTCTTTCTTTCTCTCTTCTTCTTCCTTCCTTCCTTCTTCCTACCTTCCTCTTCCTTCCTTCCTTCCTTCCTTCCTTCCTTCCTTCCTTCCTTCCTTCCTTCCTTCCTTCCTTCCTTCCTTCCTTCCTTCCTTCCTTCCTTCTTTCTTTCTTTCTTTCTTTCCTTTCCTTTAGCCCTTTTTGGCTCACACCCAAGGATGCTCAGGGGTTACTCCTGGCTCTGCACTCAGGAATTACTACTGGCAGTGTTCGGGGACCATATGGGATGCTTGGGATGGAACTTGGGTCAGCCAAGTGCAAGGCAAACACCCTCCCCGCTATGCTATCGCTCCAGCCCTTACGTGGATTTCTTTCCTCTTGCTGTCTCACCTCGGCTCTGCCCTCCTGGAGAGGACGCGAGCACCCCAAGAAAGGAGCAAAGTGATTCACTACTTCTCCCTAGAGCACAAGGAAGTCTTCCCTAGAGCATGGAGGCGTGAGCCCATGCAGGGGTCCCTCTGGTTTTCACATAGCAGGACCACACCCCAGCCGCACCTCCAGAGGGCCAGGTCACCCACGCCCAGGAGGGAGCACCAAGTCCATGTTTTCAGTGAGGCAGCTATGGAGCGTTTGAACAAAGCGCCTCTGCTGACAAGGCCCTGAGTGTTCTAGATCCTGGCCATCGTGCCCCATCATTCACCAGCCCACGAGCTGCCAGCCCTGCTCATGGAATAGCACTGCCCAGTGCCCCACTTCTGTGGAAAATGGCAGCAAATTACAAAAGATCGTCAGTACTCATCACCCATAGAGGAAGTGTTGCCCCAAGTCTGTGGGAGTGGGAGTGTTGGAATAAAAGGGTGTGTTTAGTTATTTCATGCCAGGGATCAAAGCCAGGGCTTCCTCATATGAAGCGTCCTCTCTACCACCGAGTCATATGGAAAGTGTTTAGTTAGGGCCAGAGAGATAGTACAGTGGGCAGGATACTTGCCTCGCCTGCAGCTGACCTATGTTTGATCCTTGGCATCCCATATGGGCGCCAAGACCCACCAGGAGTGATCCTGAGTGCAGAGCCAGGAGTAAGCCCTGAGTACTACCAGATGTGGTCAAAAATTAAAATAAAAAGAAAGTAAGAGACTGGGTAAGATTGCTCCTGGTAAGATATCAAAACTCTAAGTTTTCTTAATAGCCACTTTTCTTAATAGCCCAGAAGTCCTTTGGTGGAGAGCAGAAAGAAAGAGAGAAAGAAAGAGAAAGAAAGAAAGAAAGAAAGAAAGAAAGAAAGAAAGAAAGAAAGAAAGAAAGAAAGAAAGAAAGAAAGAAAGAAAGAAAGAAAGAAAGAAAGAAAGAAAGAAAGAAAGAAAGAAAGAAAGAAAGAAAGAAAGAAAGAAGAAAGAAAGAAAGAAAGAAAGAAGAAGGAGGGAGGGAGGGAGGGAGGGAGGGAGGGAGGGAGGGAGGGAGGGAGGGAGAGAGAGAGAGAGGGAGAGAGAGAGAGAGAAGAAAGAAAGAAAGAAAGAAAGAAAGAAAGAAAGAAAGAAAGAAAGAAAGAAAGAAAGAAAGAAAGAAAGAAAGAAAGAAAGAAAGAAAGAAAGAAAGAAAAGAAAGAAAGAAAGAAAGAAAGAAAGAAAGAAAGAAAGAAAGGGAGGGAGGGAGGAGAGAGGGGGGAGGGAGGGAGGGAGGGAGAACTGAGTGCTGAAAGGAGGTAATATATATATGCTATGAAAGGAAGGGTTTTCATGATCGCCTTTCAGTAATAGTATTACAAACCATAATGAGAGAGAGCGCGCATGCAAGAGAGAGAGAGAGAGAGAGAGGAAACTCCCTGCCATAAAGACAGACTGGGGGAAAGGGTGGTGGAATGGAAGGTAACCGGACATTGGTGGTGGGAAATGTCCACTGGTCAAGGGACGGGTATTGGAATATTGTATGACTGAAATCCACCCAGGTACAGCTTTGTAAGTCTAGTGATTTAATTTAAAAAAATTAAAATATCCCAGTGATTTAATTAAAAAAAGTGAAGGACTGACTCAGACTTCAGGCAGGCATTTCCTTCTGGCTTCTGTGGTGCCCAGTGTCCACTGGCCATGCCAAGATCCAAAGGAGACTATCCAGGTGTCCTACAAAGTCCTTTCATCTCCCTATGGTTGTAACCTGCTCTCCACGCAGTACTGGCCAGTTCCTGGCTGTTTCTCGGAGTCAGCAGAGCAGGGGGAAGGCAGGAGCTACACTGTGACCTGTTCCCCAGTCTGCTAGACCCACAGTGAGGTCAGGCACGACGCAAACACAGGGCACTTCAGTCAGCGCCTCGCTACAATCTGCATGTAGCTGCCTGCTCAATTGCACACTGAAATTTCTCAGAAGGCAGCGGGGGCAGGTCTTGCCTGGAAAGCGGGTGTCTATGAACCGTCTTCCCAGGCCCCGGCCTATCAGCCGATCAAGTTACCTTTAACTCTGCTATTAAACTGCAGCCTGGAGCATGGGCTGCGGCCACATGAAACGTAACTCTCAGGCTATCTCACAGTTGACTGCCCCCGAAACAACAAGGGCCTTTCATGCCGGGGTGCTGGGCCCTGGGGAGCACAGTGAGGCCAGGGATCCTCGGCGGTCCAAAGCCAGGGCTTCATATTGCAGCCACTCAGGAGGAAAAGGGGGCCTGACCTGTCCCTCTGTGCCTGCTTGAGGTCACAGCTGACTAGAGCGAACGAAGGAGTGAGGCAGGCGGCACTCGCTGAGGGTCCATGCCCTGTGGACGGGGTTCTGCTGGGAGATAAGGCTGCAGTTGGGGAGAGCTGGGAATCTGCAGTTCAAGACAAGTGCACTGTTGAGGGGTACCTGCTCTCTCCCAAGCTAGGACAGGCCAAGACGGGCTGGACTCCTGGGAGTGCTGATGGGAAGATGACTCAGAAGCCCCCAGCAGGCAAGGACATGCTCCTAGTCCCGTGCCTCCAACTCATCGGCCCCAACCACCCCCAAATGACAGTGGCTCTTCGCTAGTGTTCAGGCCACGCAGGTGACATGGCTGGGAAAGGGCTTCAGACGCAGATGTCATCACCTGCACTGTCCGGTCCTTACTGTTGTGGACCAAACAGAGGGCAATGGTTGGTACCAAGTGCATAGCCCAAAGGAACCAGCCAATCAGTACGGTCCTGAGACGTAGCTAAGCTAAGTGACTCTTAGATCTTTGGCAGTGCTGAGAGGAGGGCAGGTCGTGCAGAACCAGAGCTTAGCTGCAGGCCATGCCCAGCTTCGTGCGCTGTCAGAAGACTGGTTAGCTGCCCTCAGCACCCTTCCATCTCCTTACTGTAAAGAAGGAAATGAAAGTCTCTCTTTTATGTCTGTACTTATTTTGGGTGGGGGTACTTGGGTTTGGGGAACATACCCAGGTGTGATTGGAACTTACTACATGTTCACAGTTCAGGGATCACTCCCAGAAGTGCTCAGGGGACCATATAGGATCCTGAAGATCAAACCCAGGTCAGCCATGTGCAAGGTCATTGCTTCACTGCTGTACTATTTATCTTTGTGTAAGTACATGTAAATGTATATTTATATATGTACACATATATATGGATTATACACATAGATTCAAATATAAGATAATAGAAAGAAGTTTTCTACATTCTTAATGAAAATATTAAATATATTTGTTATATTTTGTGATGACTTTATAAATTTGTTTGAATCATACCCAGTGGTGCTGGGGAGCTGTGTCACTCCTGCCAATACTTGGGGATCACAATATGTTGAGTATCAAATTCTGGGCTCCAACACACAGAGAATGTTCTGGGTTCATTGAACTATCTCTCTGGCCCAATAGAATGTATCTTTTCTATTTTGTACACTGGTATATGAACTTGAGTATATATTAGAGGAATAGATGCCATGTGCACATGTATCGCCTAACATTTAACTTGCTGTCACCTATAGACACTTGTCTAAAGATCAGATTATTTTCACTAAATCTTTCCTTCAAGCTTTTTTTCTGTGCCTCCTGGTCTTCACCGGTGCCAATTCAGAGCCCTGGAATGTGCTTCTCTGGATGTTCATCAGGACCTTGTCTCAGACCCTGCAATAATTTGCCTCCTCAAATCTAAAGTCACTGTCTCATGCAAATCAAAGCAACAATGAGATATCATTTCACACCACAGAGACTGGCACATATTCAAAAGAGCAAGAACAACAAGTGCTGGTGTGGATGCGGAGAAAAGGGGACACTCATCCATTGTTGGTGGGAATGTCAACTGGTACAGCCTTTCTGGAAAACAATATGGACATTCCTCCAAAGACTAGAAATTGAGCTCCCATTTGACCCAGCCATACCACTCCTGGGAACATACCCTGGGAAGCCAAAAATACATAGTGGAAACACCATCCCTACTTTTATGTTCATAGCAGCATTATTCACAATAGCTAGAATCTGGAAACAACCAGAGTGTCCGAGAATCGATGACTGGATAAAGAAGCTTTGGTACATCTACACAATGGAATACTATGCAGCTGTTAGGAAAAATGAAGTTATGAAATTTGCCTACAAATGGATGGACATGGAGAGGATCATGTTGAGTGAAATTATCCAGAAGGAGAGAGACAGATATAGAATGACTGCATTTATCTGCATGACATAAATATATATATGTACATATTATGATACCAATATCCAAGGTCAGGTGAAGCATGGATCAGGAGTCTTGTCAAAGGTGGAAATTATCACAAACATGTGGGAATCAGACGCTAGGTAAGACAGAGAATGGAACAGTATGCCAATAATTGTTGAAAGTGCTAATACCAACCTAGAACTGAGCATTAAATACAGGCAAAAAGATACACATGACATCATTTTAATGTATGTATTGTAATCCACAGTGTGGAAGGGAAGGAAAAGAGAGAGAGAGAGAAAGAGAAAGAAATAAAGAACCTGTCATAGAGGCAGGTTAGGGGAGGGGGGAGGGAATTGGGGACATTGGTGGTGGGAAATGAGAACTGGTGGAGGAATGAGTGCTGGAACACTGTATGACCGAAACCCCAACATGAACATCTTATGAACATCTTTATAATTGTGTATCTCACGGTGGTATAATAAAATATTTTAAAAAATACAGTCACTGTCTCAAAAGTCCTTACTGCCCAAAGCTTATTGCTTTCCCTTGCTTGCTCCCCTGGCATAATGCTCCCGGGGTTTCTCTCTTCTCTGAGCATGCACTTCCTGTGCCCTAGCAAGGAACCGCCATCCCCATGAATGTGTAATTCAGGTCCTTATGTCTCTTAGGTTTCTGTCCCGTGTCACCTCATCAAAGACAGAAAATCATCTCTGTCCATCAAGACCTGCTGTTGGACTACAAAGCAGATATTGATAATGACAGTAGTGGCAACCAAGAAGAGATACTCATAGATTCAGGGGATTCCCAAGGGGAGTTTCCTATGGCGGGGTCATGCTCAAGTATTCAGCCTGCTCCCCACCAATGCCCATTTTGACCTGCATGACTGCCACCTCCACTGGGGTCAATGGCCACTAAGGACAGGGACGGCTTAGAACTGAGTACTATCCTCAATCTTTGACTCTAGAAAGTTCTCCAACACATGCCATGATTCCTTGATGGGCTGCATGAGAAATGGAAGGAACCACTACAGCTACTTAAATCTCCCCAGTTCCCAGGGGAAAGAAAGGACCCAGTGCCACAGGGGTACCCAGAGTCACGTCCAGTATGGGGTCCGAGCATGGCTTTGCCAAGCCAGCTGAGATGTGGGCCTTTCACTTGTCAGGTCATCCACTTGCTCATTATCTGTTGGCTGAGAGATTTTGCCTGTTACCCTGCAATGTGAACATACATAAAACACAAGTGGAGAATAATATTTAATTTCTGAAAAGAAATTTCAACTTCTTGTCACTTGCAGGTTTTTAAAAATGTGGGTTGTTTGTATTCACTTGGCTGGAGTTATCAGGACCTAAGAACCAAGTAACCATGTCTTGGAATAACAGAATTATGTCTCCTGCCTGATTAGTTCAAAAGCCAGGGGGCGAATGTGGGTAGCAGAGACACAGACTTCCCCACTCTGACCTTGGGTTTCAAATTCCTATCTCGTTTGGCAGAGGTAAACTAGGATGAGAATGCTATTTGGGTCTCCCAAAGAGTAATCTAAAGAGCTATGCATGGAATATCACGCCTCACTCAAGTGAGAGAAAGAATCGGGAGCTCCGACCTCTGTCAACGATCCAGAGTCAGGGATGCTGTCTCGTTTGCCAAGGCATCGAAAATCAGATGGGCTGGACATGTAATGCGACTTGGAGACAACCACTGGACTAGAGCCGTTACCCACTGGATCCCACGGAATGTCAAAAGATCACATGGCCGCCCACCTACAAGATGGTCAGACTTCTTCATCAAGACCCTGAACGAACAGTTTGAGGCTCTTCATATTCCTGAAGCAAGCAGATTCCATTGGGCTACACTGGCACATGATAGGGTCAAATGGAAACGTTATTGGCACCCTCTCAAGCAAGTTGATGAATAACAGGATGTCAAGTGATCAAGTGGTCAAGTGAAACCATTGGTATATACAGTGGTGCCAAATGAAACAGCAGGCGGCACTGGGCCAGAGAGCCCCTTCTTAGTTGAGAACAAAGCCCAGTTGTTGGGTGACTCCTTGACTGATGGAACTGTGCGGCTGACTCAACAGCCTTCACTCCCTGGTAGACAGTGACACTGAGAGATGACAAACAGGTCCTGGGAACAGAGAGATGCCTGCACATGGTTCCGGGTGTGTGCTGGAGTTTGCTCGCTGACTTACATGCCTAGTGAAGAAAGGCAGGCTGAGATGCACTGCAGACGCTGTGGGCGCATTGTTAGTGCAATTGTTCGGGTCCTCTTTTAATCAAGTCATAATTGCTGTTGGAAAATGAACACATGGGCACCTCTCTCGACTCTTAGCAGCTCTAATTACACTCCCAGTCTCAGAGGGACTGAAACAAAACATCAAAATTGAAAATCTGCTCCTCTAATGAGGCTTGTCTGCAACTAGGCTCCTCGGAGTTTGTTAAGGAGCCTTTTGTGCGGACAGATTCGAATCAGATCCACTGCAGCAGCCGACTTCCACCTTCCAGGTTATGTGAACTCTTGTCTTCCAAATGTGGCAGCTGCAAACATTAGATTCTGCCTGTATACTTCAGGGCCAGGGAGGAGGATGGTTAAATTCATTCCCCAGGAACCCTCCACTCGCCTTCTAGTGAATCCTCTCCAAGTGCTAGGGGCAGCTCCTATCGCTACACATTCTAAGGACTTCTGAGCAGTTAAAAGAAGATTCCTGGGACTTCAGGCACAGATGCACCAGGGAAGGGCTTTAGTGAACGTGTTCCTGGAAAAGTCCTCCAGATGAAAGCCAAGTGAGAAATGGTTTCAGCACAGACTGGGGGCGGATTGCCGGAGGGATGTTCCACTCAATGAGGAAGGAAACCAGAAATGGGACATTTCTGACACAGATTAGCACAGTCCTCAAGACAAGAATAGCAGCAGGACTTCACCCACCTCAATCCCCGGTGCCCAGATGCTAGACTCCTTCTGGCCCCTCCAGGCATTGGCCCAGGAGCTTCCTGGGTTGGGGTGTGGGTGGATGGGGTCAATGCAGGGGCCCAAAGCACTGCAGAGAGTCACACTGGGCTAAAACCCGAGGAACGGTCTCTTGAGAAAAGCTGCAGGAACCGGAAGCTCTGATGGGGAGGCACAAAGGGGGATCTGCCGTGTGGCTCAGGGGGCACCAGGGAGGCACCAAGTCTCAAGGAGGATCTGTCGGAGTCAGAGCTTTTGTGGCTGCAAAACAAAATCCATCATTGGACACTGCATCAGGACAGAGAAGCCCCAATTACTTTGCACCTGCCATGGTGAGAAATCGTGACAGGGAGGCTCATACCCAAAGGACCAAAAGTCTTCCCAGTGGAAAATGGATCAGGCTGGCAGAAGTTTCCAGAAGTGCTGAACTTTCGGGTTCCTAAAAGAAGCAGCTGGGCACAGTGAGCATACACAGACACACATAGGCGCCTCCTGGACAGGCGCACAGGCACACAAGGATACACATAGGCATATAACGAACAGACACAGGCTCCCATGCGCACACAGAGGCCTCACTCTCAAACAAGGAGGCACATCATACGGTCAAAGAAAACCTGGCAGTGAGAGATCAAAGTGAACACAACTGAAAAAAAGAATAATGAATGTGTGGGAAATGAAAGTAATGCCCCTACCACCACCAAAAGAAGAACACTAATTGTTATGCTTAGAAAGTCAAAAGAAATTATTTTACCCATGAAATTGGAATGACAGGTTATTTTCAAAGGTGTAGTTGTGAAAACAAGAACAATAAATAGCTTAAAAGACAAAACTCAGAAATAAAAGATGCAATGCTAACAGTGAAAGAAAAGAGGGAAGGCCAGAGAGGGAGAAAGTCCAGAGTAAGAAAAACAAGGGCCCAGCTCCCAAAGGGGCCAGAATCCTGGGATAGGTCCTCCCTGGGAGGGGCAGTGTGTGTGTGTGTGTGTGTGTGTGTGTGTGTGTGTGTGTGTGTGTTTGGGGGCGGGGACAACAGGGGGTTGTGTTTGCTTTTCAGTCCACTCTGATAGTGCTCAGAGGGATCACTTCTGGGGAAGTCTTGGGGGAAACATATAATGATCCCAGGGGTAAAACCGAGGTCAGCCACAAACAAAGCAAGTGCCTTAATACTTTTACTATCCCTGCAGCACAGGGATTTTTTTAAAACCCATGTAGAAACTCCTTGTAAAGATATAAGTCCAGCAAAATTCAAGATTCTGCAGAAATTCCAACTAGATCATCAAGCCGGGAAGATAAAATAAAGCCATTTTCAGATGTGCAAAATCTCTGAAAGATATTTCTCATGAGCTTTGGGTATAACTCCAAATGCCAAAGGAGAGGACCAAGGGCAGAGAAAGAAAAGTCCAGGAAGGAGGAAGGAAGTCCCTTCCCACCACAGGCCTGGTGACTGAGGATGTAGAGGATGAGCCCAAGCAGCGAGCCGAGCAGCAGACAGCCCTGGGGAGAGCAATGAAGCCCGCGGGATGGAGGATGTCTCACAGGAAACGAGACCGCCTCGTGCATCTGATTCTTTCAAAGGACTTTCAGACTTTTGGTGAAATGTTTGAAGAGATAATCACACTGCATGTATTTATTTATTTATTGGTTTATATTTCGTTTCCGTTTGTATCCAGTGGTCCTCAGGGCTTATTCCTACCTCTGCACTCAGGGATCACTCCTGGTGGGGCTAGGGTGACCCTCTGGGGTTGGCCTCATGCAAGGCAAGTGCCCTCTCTCCAGACCCGGAAACTTATTTGTTATTCACAAACCAACAACATGCTTCACTCTGGGAGGAAAGAAAACACAGTTCAAGGACTGTGGACATGGGACCTATGCTAAGAGGCTCAGCTAAGAGACGGCATCTGACAATATCAGTCTGGATGGTCTCACGAGAAACTGAACTGGGCTAAGGCGAGGAGGGAAGAGGGGTGAGGCAGGTACCAGAGAGGTACAAGGCTGGACGTCTGCTCCTTCCACAAGAAAAAACTTTCCTATTAGAACTGATAGGGACACACTCAGACCACAGACATGTGTTCTAACAGAGTGCCCAAAATAGCCAGAACACAGACGGACACACACAGACACACACATATACACATAAACACATAACACACATACACAGAGATACACAGACACACACCCATACACACAGACAAACACACCGGGCTGAGTTGAGCCTTCTAGAACTCCAGGGAGGGTCACTTCCTCAGGTTTCCAACCCCCGTTTGGACAATCCTGGACCAACTCCTGTTTTAAGGTCCTGGAATCAGCAGCCTGACTGGCTGGCCGTACATTCCCCTTGCTACCTTCTGACAGAGCCACAGGTTTCTGAGTCCGGATACTGCCATTTCAGGGCAAGGGAGTAAAGAGGGAGATACACGTTATTCTGCCAGCCACAGGGAAAGTATGGTATTGGAAACTCTGAGAAGAAACTGAAGAATACCTCCTCTGAGAGAGGAATTGGGGTTAGGGAGGAGTGGAGCAAAGGCTAACTGTTTTTCAGTTTCACTTTCATGAAAAAAAGAACCAAATTGGGGCTGGGGCAAGCACTCAAAAGGTTAACGCAGACCTGGGTTCCATCATCTGCACTGCACAATTCCCTGAGAACAGAGGCGGAACGGCTCCTAGGTCCTGAGCATTTCCGGGTGTCGCCTGCCCCCACCCCCTCTCCACCCCCCAAATAACAACCACCCAAATGATATTAATGTATAACTTTCATTAGAGTTAAAACAAATCCATTACAAAACCAGCATACCAGAGCTACGGAAAAGAATCTTATCAAGGTAGAATCAGGTTGGCAAGCTCCGTCCTGAGGCAGGATGGATGGAGTGGACAGATGGTGTTCAGAGGTGAGGCTGACCCTGAACCCTGGTCTGCGACCCCGCCTCGGGAAATGGCTGGTGGGATAAAAGACATCCCAAGTGACCGATGTCGGAGTGAGGTGATCAAAGCCCTCCCATGAAACTCTACAAAAACGGAGAACTCGAAAATGGCCTGTTGGAATGCGGTGTTCAGAAACTTGCCCTTCAGCAATTTTCCTGGGCCAGCTCTGCAGCCACGGCTGTCTGCCTGTTCACTGCAGACCAGGTACAGAGGGCAGGCCCTCCTGGACTGGGGGTGAGGGGCCCAGCTGGCACGTCACTCCTGTTAGAGCCTAAATGACTCTATGTATGCCAAGGATTGAACTGGATTGGTCACATGCAAAGCCAGAGCCTTAACCCGTGTACTGTCTCTCTTGCTCTGGGGCAGCCCTTCATGGTGGCCCGTGAGAATGTGCCAACATGGGCCCTGTGCAACAAGTGGCCCAGCTGGAGGACGACGCACACCTTCTCCATTCTCCCTGAACTGCCAGGATCTGCCTGGGACTCACAGGTACTCGCTCTTTGCTCCTCCTGGATATTCCTGTCTCAGCCTATCCTTTTTCTAAAGTGAATGCAGCTATTGGTAGCAAGACAAGCGAAATCATACCTAAAGAGTTCACGGTCTGTTGACACAAACGCTGACTCCTTTCCCTGGCATTTTGTTATTGTAGCATGAAGATAATGGACTGTGAGTCACTCAACCAAGAAGTTAAAATTCTTTCAGTTCATTTCCCGGCACCAACTGTGTGTGTGTGTATGTGTGTGTATGCGTGTGTGTGTGTGCTCATGTGTGTGCTGTGCGTGCATGTGTTTGTGTGCATGCATGCTGTGTCCATGTGTTAAAGCACCCAGCCCAGAGGAGAAGCCCTCGAACTGGACGTTACAGTAACAGTTGATAGCGGTAACTGCTTCACAGCGCACCAAGACACCACGTCTTAGACATTTTTTCTCACCACCCCTTCTGTCCAAGAAAATTTTACATTAGCTCAGGCATACAGGTTCATAAGATAGGTTTACCAACCTGGCAATGAACTGGGGGTAGGTGGAGGACATTCTTTTCTTTGGGGGCGGTCACACCCGCGATGCTCAGGGGTTACTCCTGGCTTTGCACTCAGGAATTACTCCTGGCCGTGCTCGGGGACCATATGGGGTGCCAGGAATCGAACCCAGGCCAGCACAGGCCGGCCGCGTGCAAGGCAAACGCCCTACCGCTGGGCTATCACTCCGGCCCCTAGGTGGAGGGCATTCTAATCAGATTTCCACAGAAGGGTGGCCCCAAGAGCTCGTGTATCCGGCGACTTCTCTTTTTGTTTCATGTTTTTGTTTTGTTTGGGGGCTACACCCAGTGATGCTCAAGGTGACTCCTGGCTCTACATTCAGGAATTACTCCTGGAGGTGCTGTGGAAAACCACAGATTGAACCCAAGTTAGCCGTGTGCAAAGCAAATGCCCTTCCTGCTCTACTATTGCCCCAGCCTCTTCTGAGGCAGCTCCTTGGCACCATCACTGCCAAGTTGGAAGTGAGTGTGACAACACAGACAGGAAAGGTAAAGCAGCCTGGCCACGTGTCTGAGTCCATGATGCCCCTGAATCATGGACTTCGTTAGATTTTCAAGAGCCACGGGATACTATTCATTCTCATTCCCTGTCCCCAACCCTTCTTCATCCACGGACCATACAAACACAGTAGCAGGTGGCCCTAGCCAGGAAGCCACGGTATTGTGATCGCTGCCCTGAAGATGCCGTTTGCTCCTTGCACATAGCCCTCTGCCTTTCTGTCCAGGGTGCATACAGCTTCATGCCACATTTAAGCGCTTTTCTTGTCAGGAGACACAAGCGTGCATGGTGCCACTTTGGGATCCAGTCCTAAGAACAAAAGTGTTCTGCTGCCCAGGACAAACGCTGCAGCCACCTCTCTCTTCTGTCAACCTGGACAGGATGGGGAGACACAAAGGGAACCACCGTGAGTGACTGTTGCTGATTGCAGCATCACTGTCTGATCCCACAGGAGGGCCGAGGTGACTCTGCCGAGCGCTGCCCTCTCCTGCCATGGCTGGAGCCCCCAGTGGGCTCTCTGCCCTCTGCTGTTCTTTCTCTCCATGAAGATGTTTATTCTGGGGAGACTCCAGGAATGAGTCTCCAACAACGAAGGCTGGCAGTGCTGCCTCCCCTGGCTCACATGCAAGTCCTTCCCTGAATAGGTACAAGTCCGTGAGGGTCCCTTCTGTTGATTTGAAGCAGTTTCAATGCCTAGCCTTTAAGATAGTTACTTCCTTGCTTGGAAAACAGTCTCCATGGCATGGGGAAGCCCAAGCAGACCAAAGGAGAAGCCTAACAAAGAATGGAAACAAAGCATGTCGCCCCCTCCCACCCGCCAGTGTTCCCTGAGCTCCCACGTGGCCACCAGCACCAACCTGTTTGCCATAGGGTGCGTTATCATGGAAGTAGCTGCCATGGCCTCAGTTAAGTCATTCTGGACTCAGCTGTGCAATGGGAAGAGAGGATGTTTTCCCCAAAGGCAAAACTCACAAGTATGTGGTTAAGCCCAGTGGTTCCATTTTCAGCCCTCACCTTTTATTAAAGGGCACAGGTACACGCGGCAGAGCAAAAAACCAGCTTTCCCCGTTGCGTGCGCCAGCGGCCTCGTGATTTACCTCCAAATTACCAGTAAATATTCTACCCACCCCTCTGAGAGAGCCCCCACAAAGTAATGAGAATATAGTGTCCGCATGGCAGAGCCTGGCAAGCTGTCCGATGCCAATCCGATATGCCAAATCCAATAACAGAAATGTTTATTTTCCTGACCCTGAAAGAGCCCTTAATACGGCAGCAGTAAGAAAGGCAAACAAGCAGTGCCTGATAAAATTTCACGGCCATCCTAGGATACCAAAACAAAGAAGGACTAAAATGACTGTCTGTACTTTCAATGCAGGTACTTCCTTGTCAAGACCCTGAAGGAACGGTTTGAGGCTCTTCATATTCCTGAATCAACCAGATGCCATTGGGCTACATTGGCACGTGATAGGGTCCAATGGAAATGTTACTGGTGCCCGCTCAAGCAAATCGATGAATAACGGGATTCAAGTGATCAAGTGACCTTTTACTAAAAGCATTTGCTCCCTCTTTCTTTTGTAACACCCATTTTTATTTGGCATCAGAATTCCTTGGTATTCTTCCTCCCCCATGATTCTCCTTTCTAATACCTCCTTTTTTTTAATCCTCCCTATTCCTTCCCTTTAGACTTTGTAGTATTTTTTGGGTATTTCAGAGAACCAGAAGTAATTGGAGTAATCTCACATGATCATGGATGCTGGAGATTGAGGGAAACTGAATGCAATTGCCATCTGAGTCCAAAGGCTGGGAAAAAAACAAAGACTGGAGAACCAGCAGAGCTGATGGTGTAAGACCCAACTGATGATAAGAGAAAATGAAATGGAATGTTCTGGCTCAAATTAGTAGCAGTAAAGGGTAAATTGCTTCCTTCCTTCCTTCCTTCCTTCCTTCCTTCCTTCCTTCCTTCCATTCCCTTCCTTCCTTCCACCCTTCCATTTCCTTCCTTCCTTCCATTCCCTTCCTTCCATTCCCTTCCTTCCTTTCTTCCATTCCCTTCCTTCCTTCCTTCCATTCCCTTACTTCCATTCCCTCCTCCCTCCCTCCCTCCCTCCATCCCTTCCTTCTTTTATTCCTTTCTTCCATCCCCTTCCTTCCTTCCATTCCCTTCCTCCCTTCCTTCCATTCCCTCCTCCCTTCTTCTTTCCTTCCATTCCTTTCCTTCCATTCCCTTCCTTTCATTCCCTTCCTCCCTCCCTCCCTCCCTTCCTTCCTTCCATTCCCTTCCTTTCATTCCTTTCCTTCCTTCCATTCCCTTCCTTCCTTCCATTCCCTTCCTTCTTTTTCCCTTCCTTCCTCCCTTTCTCATTTCTCTCTTTCTTTCCCCTTTCTTTCCTTTCATAAAACCAGGTCTTCACATATGCACTGTACCACAGAACCACCATCCAGCCCAGGTTCTCAATTTCTAACAGAACAAAACCTATCCCCTCCAAGTCCTCTATGACCTCTCCTTTAATTTCTGACTCATTCTCATTCAATTCCTGCCACACTGACCTGTTTGCTGTTTTCTCAAACAAGACAGACATACTCCCACCTTTGAAGGCTGCTGGCTTTCTTTGCCTGTCACTGATGAGACCTTGAAGAAGTCACTTCTCCCTGAGAGACTCTGCTCCATTCTGCACATGGAGGACACAGTAGACCTCTTCTCACTGCCCAATATTTTATCCCTAATTGTCAGGGTCTTCTTTCTATGACAGTCATTCTCCCACTGAGGTGAGTGGCAGATGTCATTGACTGACCACACACTCCACAATCAGGTTAGGATCCAACAAGTCACCCCAGGAGAGATGTTCAGTGCTAACCTTTGTTTGTTTGGGGTCACATATGAATGTGCTTAGAGCTTACTCCTGGACCTGCACTCATCAATCACTCCTGGCAGGCTTGCTGGACCATATGTGATGCCAGGATTGAACCCAGGTCAGCCACATGCAAGGGACGTGCCTTACCCTTTGGACTATCTCTCCAGCCTCATTAACTTTGAGATTCACTGTGGCATTTTTGAATATGGAAATGCAGGGGCATCGACTACAGACCAAGAAAGCATAGGTTTAGAGTCACCACTACTGGAGGGGATATCAAATGATGGGAACTACGTGATGGAATAAAGTCAATACTATGAAAGGCAGGATCAAAACATGGGGAGAAACTGAGTTATTCCAGGTCCATGGTTCCCTGTGTGTAATCAGTGCCCTAAACGTTTGGGGAAATCAACTGAACAACTGTATGTGGATTAATCCAGCTTATGTTCAGTTTTTAACCACTAATAGTGCAAAGGATCCTCATGGAAGATCTAGGAATATCATTAAGACTGTTCTTTCCTAGAAGCTGAGCTCAATTTGGAGATGGTTTGCTCCAACCCATCACTTGTATCACTTGTCTTCCCATTGTTCATCAATTTGCTCAGCGGGAACCAGTAACATCTCCATACATCCTGTTGCATGCTAGTGTAGTGCAAGGCATCTGTTCATTCCAGGAACATGAAGAGTCTCAAATCATTCGTTCATGTCATGGGAATGAGGTTTGTAATTGTTACTGGTTTTGTCATGTCAAATACGACATGGGTAGCTTACCAGGCTCTGCCATGAGGGTGGGATACTCTCGATAGTAGGTAGACCCTCAGTTTGTGCATTTACTGATGAACCACACAGCTGCTTTGTGATCACATGCAATGAGGAGAGATAAGCTTTTCTCTTGGGTGGAGCTCTGATGAGCTGTGGAGTGTGGATGTTCAAAATGGTTTCCCTCATGGTGCAGGGGTTCCTCTGGCTTCTTGTGAGACTCTATTGGGATGGCATGCCAGGGATAGAACCTGTCTTCCATCCCAGATGCCTCATGATCAGCTAAGCACAGGGAGAGCCAGTAGCAGCTCTGCCCCGTGTATCTGTGTCTCTGGTTCAAGCATACCTGGGCTTGAAATAGGTTTCGCTGTAGGATGGGACTTTGAAGAGCAGGGCAACCATGTCACTTGTCGTTTTTCTTCCTGTTTTTCACTGATTTGCTCAAGCGGGTGCCAATAATGCCTCTATTCCATTATTGTTACTGTTTTTGGCATATTGAATACACCATGGGTAGCTTGCCAGGTTCTGCCATGGCTCTGGGTTCATCCCAAGGTGCCCAGTCTTTTTCTATTTCAGACTATCAACCATTCAGGGCCCATGGGGCAGAGCCCTGGGTATAGACAAACCTATCTCCTGACTGCCACCTGCTGAACCAGCTGGGCACTGCAGCCACACCTGCAATACCTTTAGAGAAGCCATAGACAATATAAAACACAGATTTTCCTAGACTCTGCCTTTTACCTCAACAGGAAGGCCATAGTAATCTGCAGCTGGACTCGGAGGTGATCACTTTCACGGGTCCTCATTTGTGTTTCAGCTCCATGTGTGGGTGAGGGAGATGAGTTATAAGAGAGGCATGTTCTAAGGGTTTTCCTATTCATACAGTACTTACAGTCCATTGCAAGACAGAGAACATCACTTAATAAATATTCAATGAAAGTTTGAATGATAAGTGCATTGCTTGTGCCCATGAACCAGTCATTTTTCCCCTTAAATGCTTCCAAAGGAGCAAATAGTTGACAAAAGAGTGAGAAAGGAGCTGATTTTTTATTCTTAGTTCTACTTGGGACAACAGGCATCTCTTGGAGTCTGTTCTGGTCTTCCTAATGTAAAAGGGCTACAGAGTCATTGGCAAGAAAACAGAGTTGAGACTAATGATGTATTAGAGAGCACAACATGGTGAACCAAAGCGAGAGAAAGGCTAGAAGCATGGGACAACTGAAGAAACACTTTGCAGCTACCCATTGTTCAGAAATCCAGACTTTAGGAATAATCTAATCTAGTCATTTCAATGTTTTATATAAGGAAAAACTGAGGCTTCCTGAGCTGAGATGATGCAAGAAAAAAATAAAAGAACAAGGCTTCTGGCATTCATTTTGGGTTACTACTTTTCAAAACTATTGGTTGCTCTACTATAAAATGAGTGGGCTTTGATCATTTGTTCATCAATAAACGAGAATAGAACAGAGTACAAAAGAAAGAAGTCAGGTGCATTTTATGCAATAACAGTAGGTGCTAGTGCATACATGTTTTTGCAGTTTGCACACACTCACCCACAACCACATCCACCCACAAACATGCAAACATACATAACATGTTCTTCATTGGGCTGCAAAATGTAGCTCATACTGTGAATGAAATTTTCTCACTTTTGTAAACCACAGATCTAGGCCTGATAGTTCTGAGTGTTCAAAGCCCAGGAGAAGAGGCTGCCCCAAGCTCTGATATCAGGTCTATAACAGAACCAATCTTCAGAGGCACCAGTGGAGATTTAAAAAAAATACAATTCCTGAATCTCCTTCCAGAGTCACTGAAGGCCAGAGTTATTTCTGTATTTTTTTAAAAGTTCTCCAGAAAATTCCCATCACAGCTAAGTTAGGGGACCAGGCATCCATTTGTAAGATAAAAATCAGAGGCCCAGTCTTCACTAGAACTAGGCTACCAAGTGCTACAGGGGGAACTAGAGAGAGCAACCTCATATTGTCAAAAAACACAGTGACACTGGGGCCCTCCATGGGGAATGTATAGCAGTGAATTTCTGTCAAACTCCAAAGACAATTGCAAAGATTTAAGATTCACCAGAGAATCCAATGGAAGAGAAGTAAGGGAAGAAGATCAAGAATATGTCCCACATCTAAAAAGAAAAAGAATATTCTTGACATCCGATTTTCCTGATGCCAAATAAAAAAATACCCCAAAATAAAAACTGCACACCTGTGTCAGTTATAGATACAAATATCAGTAAACCAAATCAACAAAATATAAGAGAATTATATACCAAAAGCAAGGGAGAGAGGCTTATTCAGGGAATCAAAGGTTGCTTTCATCACTTGTCTTGTATTACTTGTCTTCCCATTGTTCATCAATTTGCTTGAGCGGGCACATTCTTTGGGAATGAAGTTCACTATTGTTACTGTTTTTGGAATAACAAATACACCACGGGTAGCTTGCAAGGCTCTTCCATGGCTCTGGGTTCGTCCCAGGAGGCCCAGTCTTTTCTATGTCAGACCATCAACCAACCAGGGCCCAAGGGGCAGAGCCCTGGGTGTAGACAAGCCTGTCTTCTCTCTGCACCTACCAATGCCTCTAGGCACTTCAGCCACACCTGCAACACCTCAAGGGGCAGGTGGCAGGTGGCAGGTTGGTTTCATATCCCCAATTATATTAGAATAATAATTAAAAAATTAAGCCACAGGATCAGGTGAATACATCTGGCGAAAGCATCTGGCAGAGCCTGCCAGTCCTTATTATAAAAATGCTCAACAAGTCGGTGAATGGAGAGAACTTCTTTAGCTGGATAAAGAAATTTACAAGGGTGAGAAAGATGGTACAGTGGGCAGGTGTCCACCTTGTGTGCAGCCAACCCAGATTTGATCCCCGACACCCCATGTGGTTCCCAGAGCACCATTCTCAGTCATCTCTGAGCACAGAGCTTGATGTGAGCCCTGAGCACTGCAGGGTGTCACCCTAAAACTGAGCAAAATATTAATGAAAGTTTCACAGCTAACACCAGGCTTAACAATGAAAGTATACTTTTCTTCTGAACTCAGGAATGAAACAAGACTTTTCATTCTTGTCACTTGTATTCAGTATCATATTGGAAATTCTAGCTAGAGGAAAAAGAATTAAAATCTTTGTAGATTGGAAAAGAAGAGTAAAAAATCTCCATAGATGACAGTATCTTGTCTATAAAATCCTAAAGAGTTTATGAAAAAGTATTCTGCATTGTAAATCAGTCTAAAATAAAACTTAAAAATATTATAACTGAAGAGTTCAGCAAAATAGCACAATTCAAGATCAACACACAAAGATAAAAATATCCTTATCTAGGGGCTGCGAAGACAGCTGTGTGCCTTTTATGCACAACGACCTGAGTCTCATCCTCATCACTGCCTGTCCCAAACGGCAGGACCAAGTACTGCTGGAGAGTTTCTTAGCCTCTTAAGCACCCCCTCAATTCTTTGTTCACTGGAAATGAGCCATCTGCAAATAAAATTTAAAGAACAATTTCATGGGTTGGAGATACGGTATAGTGGTTAAGGCACTTGCCTTGCATGAAGTCAACCCAGTTTCACTCCCCAACACCTCAAAAAGCAAATCAAATATCCATTTTACAATTTAAAATGGATAAATGTCCATTTATCCATTTTATTTTAATGGACTAAAATAGTTGGGAACACATCAAATAATGATAAAAATAAGGCATTATTGAAAGAAATTAAAAAGGATCTTTAAAAATTGGAAAGGAATTCATGTTCATGGAACAAAGGGCTTATGGTTTAGGATGGCAGAACACCCCCAAATGACTTACAGATTTAACACAATGTCTATGAACATCTCTGATGCTTTTGTAGCAGAAAGTGACAAACTAACCCTAAATTCAAGTGGAATTTCAAGGAACCCAGAGGAATGAAAATCATCTTGAAGAGAACGAAGCTGGAGGACTCATGTTTCCTGGTTTGAAAACTTAGTACAAAGCCACCCTAATCAAGACACAATACTACTGGCATTATATAGACAAGGCGTGGATCAGACGGCCCATGGATGAGCTCACACGTCTGTGGTTAACTGAATTCAACGAGGGTGCCAAGATTCTGCAAAGATTAATCTTTCAACAACAGTGCTGGGATGACCGAACAGCTACATGAAAAGAATAAATTTACTTTCTACCTCCCACCACCCACCAGAAGTTTGAATGAACCCAGAGCCCTTTGTGATGATGTAGCTTGTTTTCTGAGACAGAAAACTGCTGCTGTAGAAAGTGTGCTTGTTAGATTTTGTTGTTATTTGATAGGGGCTACTCCAACTCTTGGCAATGTAGGCTTGACCTTTTGGTACTCAACCCATCAGTACTTGGAGATATCAAGGTCACTCTGAGTGGCGGGGGGTGGGGGGCATGTGGTGCTACAGGTCTCATTCAGGGTCTCACATATAGGTGTGTGCCCCACTACTTAGCCTATTCCCAGTCCCCCACTTCTGGTTTCTTGGGGCTGAAATTAGAAACTCATCAGTGAATGGGGTTGGCTCCTGCTTATTCAGAGGTTATAAAGGGGCACCACTGGTGGTCATGAGCTTCTATTTCAGACAAAAGCCTTCAGAGTCAACTTGTCAGCAACTGCTGCTAGGCTTTTCTTAAGGCCTTTTGAATGTGTTTGCTCTGAGGAGCCAACCAAGAGAAATGGCTCATAATCCACCATCCATTAACCTCAATGTACTTGGATTTAGGGAACCCTATAGACGTGCTAGTAGGCAGCAGAACCAGATCTCATCTGGGGGCATTTGCTCCTTGTGCCTTTTCTTGACTATCCAACCACAACCTTCTCTGTTTTACAGACTTAGAAAAATTCTCCTCAGACATGTTCAGGAAGCTCACAAACACCCATGTCCAGCACGTCTAACCCTGTTGGGTACCAATGAGAATTTCAAGAGAGTTGACAAAGATAGAGGATCTGACTGTCAAAGATCTGGCTTGCCTTGAGCCCAATTCTGACCTGTGAAAACACACACACACACACACACACAAATTCTTTGTGACCTTTGTGTCCCTCACTCTAAAATGAAGGCATCTTTTATCTCTTTGGCTCACACTGGGAAATGCTCAGGGATTACTCCTGGCTCTGCACTGAGGAATCACTTCTGGCAGTGCTCAGTGGACTATATGGGATGTGGGGAAGGAATCTGGGCCCGCCACATACAAGGCAAACACCCTACCCACTGTGCTATTGCTCTAGCCCTAAATCTTCTTAAAAAGTTGACATTCTCACGGCAGGATACTCATGAGGATGAAGTGGACAGAGGGCAAGAAAGGACATCAAGCAATCACTTTAAAACCATTGCCCCAAATTCATGATTCCTGCTAAGTTTGAAATCCTTCACAATATTTCAAGAGTTCCCGTATTTATTTCAAAATTACAGAAAAATGCAATTATCTTGGCTTACTTCACTTGTCTTCCCATTGTTCATCGATTTACTGAGCGGGCACCAGTAACGTCTCCATTCATTGGTATTGAGGTCCATTATTGTTACTGTTTTGGGCATATTGAATACACCATGGGTAGCTTGGCTTACTATCAACTAGTAAAAGGATATTTTCAGCAAGGTCCAAGGTTCCAGCTTCTTGTTGGACATGCTGAGGGCCTTTATATTCTCCAGTTCAAAGATGACATGATCCAACACTTATACTCTGTCTTGTGTGACTTTTGTGACTTGTACTTAACTTTTTTTCTTTTTTGGGGATATACCAAGTGATGCTCAGGGGTTGCTCTTGGCACTGCACTCAGGAATTACTCCTTGTATTGCTCAGGGGACCATATGGGGATGCCAGAGACTGAACACAGGTTGGCCGTATGCAAGGCAAACACCCTAACCACTGTGCTACCACTCTGGCCCTGTCCTTGTATTTATCATGGAAGACATTTCAGGGCACAGTTGGAAAGTCAAAAGGTACCTGATCTCATTATCTTCCAATGGGGTCATGGTCTTTTTGAACCCTTCCATTTGCTTCTAAATCTCGTCCAGGATGGGGTCCTGGACTCTGCTCCCCAGAAAGTGAGTTTCAGCCAGCTGAGTTAGTTCCCAGAGTTCGGTAAACCTTGGATAATGAGTTTAACCTTGGATAATGAGTTAGTAAGAGTTCTTACTAACTAAACTCAGAAAAATACTGGTATGCCATTAGAATGCCAATGCAGGAAATAGTCAGCAGAAAAAGTGAACTACTACCAGACTAGAAAGCTTGCACTGGCAGGTAAGTGGGAACCACTGAGTCAGAACAAAGGAGTACAGGTTTGCTTAATGCCTCTGATATTTACAAAAGATATTTTGAAGTATCCTCCCTGATCCCATGGTGGCTAAAGAACTCTAGAGAATTATGCTACTTGAATGTTTTAGTTCTGTGTTTTGGGCCAAGTTGGGAACACACCAAAGAAGTCCTTTCTCTAACTTCTCCTCTAGATCAGGCATGGAGCTGAGTGTTTAAGTCACATTTCCACCAAATTGTTCCAGAGATGTTAGGAGGAAAGACATGCTGTTCCCACGTATCTCACAAACCAAGGTTTACGAGGATCTATTTTTCCACAGAACAAGCGAATAAGTAGCAATCCCAGAACTCATGTATGGGACATTTACTCCTAGGTCTCAAGTCTAAAATTCTACAGCTCTCCTGAACTACACATTGCAGCCGCTCACATCTACCCTCCAACACCCTGAATTCTTGTGGGCAAGTCTAGTGTTCAAGTTCAGAATCGATGCGGGCAGCTGTCAAGTAGACACTTATGAAGTGACTGATTCAATGACTGCCTGAGTTGTCTCATTTTATCTGGGAGATGCTGATTTCACAGAACAGACAATTTAATGAACATACTGTCAACGTGTCTTCCTCCAGAGACCATCAAAGTGGGGCGGGCCTTCACCATGGGTGCCACCCTTGCTCTTTAATGGATGCAGAGAACTGAAGCCCGGAAAGCTAAGGACCTCATCCCTGTTTTGCTATAACTACAGCAAATCCATCCGGAGTGCTTACATGGCATAAAGTATAGAAAGCAAGTCCTGGTCAGAGTTAAAGAACATCCAAAGACCGTTTTCCTATGCTTCAGCTGCTCCCAAAAAATCTGAGTTGCTCTTTTGTTTATTTTAAACCAAGATGTAACCTTTCCCCTTGATAAGGCAATATAAATTGTGTCTTGGGGCCAATTGTGTGTCACTTCTTGTCATCACGTTTGGATTTCTCTCCCCAGAGATACCTTGGACTGGAGCTGGAATGCTCTTGCCCAATGCTTTCTGCCACATGCCAGGTCTTGGAGGACCATACCCCTGCCATGTTTCAGAAAGGCCTGGGAGGATCCCGAGTTATAAGTAATTCCTTACTCTAATTCTTAACCCATTTAAGCAACTCTGTAAAAATAACTGTGGTATGGATTAAGAAATCTAAACAAATGCTCATGGAAATGCTCACTGGGCTAGAGCACATACAGGAGATTCAAGTTTGCTGCCCGGCACTGCCTGGTGACAGAGCAATGCTAGGAGCAAGCACCAAGCACAGAGTCAGGAAGAGCTCCTGAGCATCGGCAGGAATGGCCCAAAACAAATGAACAAAAAAAGTAACTAAGCTAAAAAAAAAACTTAAAATCTAAAAGAATGATAAGCAGCAGTATCACGGCAATGCCTGCTGGTGGGATTTTGGGGAAAAAAATTCCGTAGGCTGAAGAGCAGGTCCAGCTACCAGTGCTGAGGCCGAGAGACAGCAGGGGATGATCCGACCAGAATTCCTGCCACCCCAGCAGGGCCAGCAGCCTGGTTGCCCAGAATTCATTCCTGACCCGAGTTTGAGCTCGACCTATCCCGTGGTCCACACCTGCCACTTTTCTTTGTGCTGGAGGGTAAGGCAGGGGAATGGTTGGCAGCCTAAAAAGCAGGAGCAGACAGGAAATTCCACTTGCCATGACAACAAATAAAGCCCTTTCTGTGGAAACTGGGTTTCAGTCTTTTCCTGAAAGAAGGGAACGTTTCCTTCTTGGCAAAGCCATTCAGAACCACTTCTCGATAAGGTTGCAGAAAGGTGTACCCAAAGATAAGAGAGATTCTTGCAGTGGCTTGTAGGGGCAGTGCGGGCGCAGCGCCATGTTTTGGAGTTTTGTGTTTCCTGTGAGTCAAAATGAATTTGGAAACCATCCTGTCACTAGCCTCTATTGTCCATGAAGAGGTCATCGAGTTGTCAGTGAGTGGATATTTACTGAGTGCCTGCCATGGCAGGAATAAGAATGTAGCAATGAGTAAGCCTGGCTTCTTCCCTTTGAGAACTTAGCCTGAATTGAGCCTTACAGGCAACTGGAGAATGAGCCCGCCATATTGGAAATGGTGATCAGGGCTGTGCCCTTCCCCAGGCATGAAGGTAAGTTTAAAAGCCACACAGGACAGGATGGAAAGAAGCAATGTTGGTGCAATCAGCCAGCTCTGGAGGCAACTGCTGGGGGCTTGTTCTCAGAGTCCCCATTTATTAGCTGGTGAAAGCATGTGCTCCTCAGACTCTGTAGAACTCAGTTAGCCTGTCTGTACCTTGGGACCAATTGCAGTCCAAAGCCAAGAGTCACTGTCCCTTTCCAAGGAGCAGAAATCTTCAAAGGGTTTAGCACAATGCCTGACTTGTACATAGAAGAGCTCAATCAACCCTATGAACGGTGTGAACTGCTTACACTAAGGAGACAGTCTGTAAGAAGAGAGAAGGAGTGAGTGAGTGAGGGAGGGAGGCTGTGTGCTTGTTCCTCGAAAGGTTGCTTTAGAAAAGGGACAGCACAGAAGTGAAAAGCATCACGGAGGACCAGGGAAGACCTTAAAGCCTCTCCCTCCTCCGTTCCCTTCTTCTGTCCTTCCTGGACTGTGGTTTCGGGCTGGTGGTCACATTTGTCTTTTTATGTCCCCTCCCTGCTCCTTTCCCTCAGTTGTTCATTCAGGAAAGTTCGGTGAAAATAAAGGTATTTTTGCAAATGAGAGCTCTCCCAAACCATCAAGAGCCCAGGACATAACCACACCCTATGCCTCCCTGAGATGAGTACAAGAGATGTACTTAGAGATGACTACAAGAGTATGCTACCTGCACGGCAGAGCCTGGCAAGCTACCCATGTTGTATTTGATATGCCAAATACCAGTAACAGTTGCAAATCGATGATGAACGGGAAGACAGTGATACAGTGATACAGTGATGCCTCCCTGCATAGCCCCTGGCCACGACCCAGGCCAGCAGCCAAAGCATCACAAATGGCCGGAGCCCTGGTGAGACCAGCTGGGACATCAGTTGAAGACTCACTGAGCAACTGAGACTCGTCAGAATCAGTTTCAGACTGGAAATGGATAGTTTCCACCCTCCAATGCTAGCCAGAGGAACAAGCCAGTTCTCTGCAATCAGGGTCCAGGGTGGGGGTGGGCTCACCAGCTAGGGTTCACAAGCCACAGGAGTGAAAATTTACTACCAGTGGATTTGTCTCTACTCAACATTCAGACATGAAATCACCTACTCAGGGCACAGCTATGAGGGACAACACCCATGCTGAGAACCCAAGTAGGTGCCATGAACCCTGAGGCAGGGCAATCTAGCAACTGAAAAATAGGAAGGAAGGAAGGAATGAAGGGAGGAAGGAAGGGAGGGAGGGAGGGAGGAGGGGAAGGAGGGAGGGAGGGAAGGAGGGAGGAAGGGAGGGAGGGAGGAAGGGAGGGAGGGAGGAAGGAAAAAGGAGGAAGAAGGAGAGAAAGAGGAGGAAGAAAAAGGAGGAAGAAAGAAAGAAGAAAGAGAAAAGAAAAAGAAAGGAAGGAAGGAGAGAGGGAGGGAGGGAGGGAGGGAGGGAGGGAGGGAGGGAGGGAGGAAGGAAGGAAGGAAGGAAGGAAGGAAGGAAGGAAGGAAGAAAGAAAGAAAGAAAGAAAGAAAGAAAGAAAGAAAGAAAGAAAGAAAGAAAGAAAGAAAGAAAGAAAGAAAGAAAGAAAGAAAGAAAGAAAGAAAGAAAGAAAGAAAGAAAGAAAGAAAGAAAGAAAGAAAGAAAGAAAGAAAGAAAGAAAGAAAGAAAGAAAGAAAGAAAGAGAGAGAGAGAAAGAGAGAAAGAGAGAAAGAGAGAGAAAGAGAGAAAGGAAGAAAGAAAGGAACAAATCTCCCCCCCCCCCCCAGTGCCACAGTGACTCACTCCACGCCTGCAGGGCCTCCAGTTCCAGTGCTATTCTCACTGAAGCAGGGGTCCCTGGAGGACAGGAGCGTCTCCTAGTCTTCCCATTTCCTTTCAGGCCCCTCTCTAATCTGTGGCCCCAAGGCAGCCAAGTGATCTTTCCCAAACATAACTCAGATGAAGCCACTCAGCCCTCAACAACCCTTGGGCAGGTGTTACTCTTGAGTGAAGAGCCCCAGGGGTCCCAGTCAGCCCACCACATCAAGGCTGCCATTCAAAGTGTGAGACATCCCTTGGAACTAGTGGCCAACCCTAGTTGCAGTGACTAGGGGACTAGTCACTGCCAGGAATGATCCCTGAGTACAGAGTCACAAGTAAATCCTCACAAACATCCAAAGAGGCTTCCAGAGAACTAGGTAGCAAGAACAATAGTGGCGTAGTCACAGTCCTCATCTCTGTGTGTACTTGTCAATGTGCATAGTCTACGGTCAATCCATACTTATCTATTAGATTAGTTAAGTATCAATAAGATGAACTTATTTATCATCACTTGATCACTTGAATCCCATTATTCACCGATTTGCTCGAGCGGGCGCCTGTAACATTTCCATTGGACCCTATCACATGCCAATGTAGCCCAATGGCATCTGGTTGATTCAGGAATATGAAGAGCCTCAAACTGTTCCTTCAGGGTCTTGACAAGGAAGTCTGACCATCTTGTAGGTGGGCGGCCACGTGATCTTTTGACATCCCATGGGATCCAGTCAGTAATGGCTCTAGTCCAGCGGTCATCTCCAAATTTATCATAAAATAAATGAAAATGCACATTATAAAATTCTCTTTCCCCAGACAGTAAATTTGGAGATCACTGATCCAGGCCACAAACCAGGACCTTCCATGGTGAATGGATACATCACATGAACTAAAGGACATACATGTATTATTTTTACCCACAATGCTTTTCTGTCAGGGCATACACTGTACACTCCATTCAGGAATTTGAAACTCCTCAAATTGTAGCAGACATATTTTTATCACAAGGCGTTATCTAGCACTTAATGAAAATCCCTCCAAGGCCTCTTTCATAAATACATACTTTTCAATTAAATTAATTTAATAGCTCATCAGCTGTTTTGACAATAAATTTGCTTAGAACAATGTGTCATGCACCATGACAATAAAAACAATAGCTGAGACATTTCATAAAAGTGAATCATGCTTCTTATCCTTCATAACATAATGGCATTGCTACCACCATGAAGGTAGAATTGAAAGAAATTGCCCTCACAAGCATGCTACAACAATATTCTTCAACCTTTTCCTATTGTTTTTGAGCCACGCCCCATGGTAGGATAATTCCTGGTAGGGTTCAGGGGACCAAATGGGGTGCCAGGGATTAAACCTGGCTTGGCCATATGTGAGGCAAAGTGCCCTCCCCACTGAAGAGGCTCTGTCCCCTCTTCAGCCTTTTGACCCCCATTGGTGGCACCTGTCCTGTACAATGGTTCATAGACCGTTAGTTATAACCAAGACTTGGGTCGATCCACATCTCCCTTTGTTTTGTTTGTTTTCAGATGCTTAAAAAAGAAACCCCAAAATGCCCAAACTTAAAAACATTTCCAGATAAATTCTGGTTGGTATTTAATAAAGGGCTTTTCTGTCTCAGTTTAAAAAACAAACAGAAAAAAATAACAAACAAGACAGGAGATGTGGGTTTCAACCTTCCACAGTTAAAACTGTTCTCCTGGTCCACAGATCAGAGACTGAAGACTCAGAATTTTCCCACTGGAACAGAGGTAATCAGGGTCCTCTTAGGAATGACTCTTACAGAACAAGCAGCTGTGGTGGACAATTAAATCAATGTCACTGTCTTCCCATTCATCATCGATTTGCTCGAGGGGGCACCAGTAACATCTCCATATGTCCTGTCTCATGCTAGTAGAACCCAAGGGCATCTGCTTGCTCCAGGAACATAGTCTCAAACCATTACATCAGATCATGGGAATGAGGGCTATAATTGTTACTGGTATTTGGCATATCAAATACAACATGGGAGGCTTGCCAGGCTCTGCCGTGAGGGTGGCATACTCTTGTAGTTACTTCTAAATTCAGCATTTATTGATGAGCGTGCGAGCAGGGCTGTAATAGGCTCTTCTGTTGGGTGGAGTTCTGATGAGAGGGAAGTCCAGATGTGGAAAATGGCGGGGCCTCATGGAGTGGGGGGTCGTCTGGCTTGTTGGCGAGGCTCTGCTGGGGTGGCGGGCCAGGGCTAGAACCCGCCATCTCTCCTGGGTGCCTCGTGAGCGACTGGGCACAGGGAGAGCCGGTAGCAGCTCTGCCCCATGATGGAGGGTTCTAGCCCTGGCCTGCCACCCCAGCAGAGCGCCTCGCAAGCCAGACGAACCCCACTCCATGAGGGCCACTATTTTCCACATCTGGACTTCCCTCTTGTCAGAACTCCACCCAGCAGAAGAGCCTATTACAGCCCGGCTCATTGGACCCACCCTGCAACAGTCTTTTTCAAGTCCGGCCCAGGTATGTTGATCCAGAGACTCACAGAAATGGGGCAGAGCTGCTACTGGCTCTTCCTGTGCCTACCTGCTCACAAGGCAGCCAGGAGGACAAGGAAAAGGATTCCAATTCCAGAGGATGGATAAGGTCAAGTATAAGCAATCATTTTGTGGCCTAAGCAGGATCAAAAGGTGGGAAAGAGGCCACAGCCCTTGGTTCCACTTTTCTCCCTTCCTGTTTCTCTTACTGTTTCTCTTTGCTGCTTCTCTCACTGACAACGCTCTACCTAGACTCAGTAGCTCTCTCCACACAATGGTGGATGAGGCAAGATCCATACCTGGGCATGCAGCTACCAGTAATCCATGCGTGCAGTAGTCTAGGTCCTACCAACTTGGAAGATTGTTTCGGATATAACGTTTTCCATGAGCTCTCCCTTGATACGTCCCACCTGAGATTAGAATTATAAAAATCAACTCTCCTGAAGTCTCCCTAGGTTTCCCTGCTATCTGAATGTTGCAGGCTTCCATTGGTACACATGCCTAGGGTTCTTTATTTTGGGACTAGGGCTGTTTGGGAATACTATTATTAAATTTATATGGAAAAGGTTTTGAGTTGTCTCAGAACTAAGGGGTAGGGTCATTTATCCATTCCTTACCCTAGACTTTCAATATAAATTTTTATGGGAAATTTAAATAACATCTCTAGATTCAAAAACAATCATTGGATAGTCATTCTTATTTTAGCTACATACCCCATATTTCCTTTCTCAAACCCCAATATTTTTCAAGCAGATATCAGCTAAATCATATCACTTTATCCTTAAGTACCCCAATATGCATATCTGAAAGATAAGGACATTGAAAAGCCCCTAATTGTACAACCATATCTAAAGAGAATTAACAATGGTAATTCCTTATTATCACAGGGTTAGCTCTCTAGCAATATCCTAGTATTTTACATTTCCTTGATTATCTTAAGTACTTTCAAATTATTTGTTTTAAATGGGATTCTAATTAGGTCCTGGAAATTTGATTGCTTTTTCGTTTGTAATTTTTCCCATTGTAAAGTCTATTTTAATCTGTATATTTTCTCCTCTCCCTTTCTACAGCCTTGATATTTTTGGTTATAGGAACAGTCATTTGTCTTATAGAATTCCCCCATGTTGTGATCTTTTGCTATTTGCACCCCTGTATCACTAGCACATTCTTGCCTCCTACCTGTCATGGAATGTTAGATCTAGAATTTTGTCTAGCTCCAACTTTGGTTTTTTTTTTTCCTTTGGCAAGATTACTTTAGGTTTTGTGTAGTTAACTGGGTTGTTTCTCTTTGGGGGATATTGGCAGCCTTTGATGATCACAGTCTAGGCCCATTCATTCATTAAGATTTTCAAAATGGCTTCTTATGATCCAGCCTGTTTCCAGGTCCAGGTATAAAAGCTGGTTTTGTTCTCGCTGGTGTCCTGACTACTATCGTTCCCCTTTGTTACCTGTGATGCTTCTATAAAGAGAAATTTCCTCACACTTGTTTTCTGGTACAGTTCAGATACCAACAGCAAGCATGCTTTATCCTTTCCTTGACCCATTTTCAAAATAATGAGTCGTTTCCTAGGATTCTCCAAAGGAGACTAGTGACTTTTTCCCGGCACTATTTTTAATTAATGATTTCAAACATATTCAACATTTTTCCAACCCATTTTACTTATGATTTTTACTGATGCTCGGATACGTGCCCCCGTGGCAGCTTTGCAAGCTGACTCTTGAGTTCTTTGACATGTCCCTTCTGGTCTTTGAACTTCCTTGTTTTTAATTTTGACATGTTGCCTTAGGCTTACTTGCTTACTTCCTACCAAACACGGAATCAGCTGACTTGCCAAGAAGCCTTGGCAAATAGAACTTTTCAGAATAATTATCAGGGGACTCAGTGTACTCATTAACATTGGATAAATCATTGGTTCTAGGTCTTTTGAGTAGACAGAATTTGAAAAAAAGCATGTCTATTCCTGTTAATCTAGCTACCTATTAATCGACCTATCTATTCTACCTATCTGTGTCATGTATAATCCTGATTTAAAAGTAAAAGATTTTACTTGATCTTTAAAGATGCCCTGATGTCTATCTCTATATCTTTATTCATCATCTATCTCCATATCTTACTCATAACAAAAATTTCGTTTCTCAGTCATACCAACATCATTTGCTTTACCTCAGACCATACTTGCTACAGGCACAAAATAATAATGCAAAAATTAAAAATAAGTGCCATGGAGTAAAAACAGACATGTGGACTTATAGAATAGACATGAGTATCCTGACACACATCCTCAAATACATGATTATTTAACCTTTGATAAAGGAGCAAAAAAATATGAAGTGGAGCAAGAAAAGCCTCTTCAACAAGTGGTGCTGGGAAAACTGGGCAGCTATGTGTAAAAAAATGAACTTAGACCTCTGTCTAACTCCATGTACAAAAATCAGATCAAAATGGATTAGAGATCTCAATATCAGACCTGAATCCATAAAGTACATCAAAGAAAACATAGGAAAAATTCTCCACAGCATTGAAGCTAAAGGCATCTTCAAAGATGAAACACCACTAACAAAGCAACTGGAAGAAAAGATAAATATATGGGGCTACATAAAATTAAAAAAGCTTCTGCAACTCAAAAGAAACAGTGACCAAGATACAAAGACACCCTACAGAGTGGGAAAGAATATTCACCCAATGCCCATTTTATAAGGGGTTGATATCCATGACATATCAGACACTGATAAAACTTTACAAGAAGACAGCCAACCCCATCAAAAAATGGGGAGAATAAATGAACAGAAACTTCCGCAAATAAAAAAATTCAAATCGCCAAAAGGGATATGAAAAAAATGCTCATCAGCACTAATCATTAGGGAGGTACAAACCACCAAACAACAATGAGGTAACAGTTCATGCCACAGAGACTGGCACATATCCATAGAAGCAAGAGCAACCAGTGCTGGATGCAGGGAGAAAGGAACTCTCATTTGCTGTTGGTGGGAATGCTGACTGGTCCAGCCTTTTTGAACATTCCTCCAAAAACTAAAAATTGAGGTCCCATTTGAGCCAGTAATACCACTCCCAGGAATATACCCGGGAGGCCAAAATACACACAGCAGAAACACCATATACACTTCTATGTTCATAGCAGCACTATTCACAATAGCTAGAATCTGGAAATAACCTGAGTGCCCAAGAATAGACAACTGAATAAAGAAACTGTGGTACATCTACACAATGGAGTACTATGCAGCTCTTAGGAAAAACGAGGTTACAAAATTTGCCTATAAATGAATGGACATGGAGAGGATCATGCTGAGTGAAATTAGCCAAAGGGAAAAGGACAGATATAAAGTGACTGCATTTATTTGTGGGATATAAAAAAATAGTATTATACCAATATCCAAGGCCAGGCAAACATGGATCAGGAGGTCTTATCAGTAGGTGGAATCTACTGCAAGTATGTGGGAGTCAGAGGTTACATAAGACAGAGAAGAGACCAGTGTGCTAATAATTGTTGGAAATGGTAATTGTTGCAGGACTCCTCTAAGAGCCTCTGCATCTGCTCTGGGGCCTCCTGAAAATCACTTCATAGATAAAGGGGTAGTCTAAATGTGACAGTTTATCTGACCATGTATTCTGTACTAGCTGGTATAAATATTCTCTCATGCTACCACAATCATCGTGGGACTAGCTAGATCTTACCAGCATATTTGCCTGGCCACGTTGGATCCCTAAATAATTAGACCAGAGAGAAATGCTGTTTGCCTCCAAGCAAGCAAGCATGGCTCCCTGATAACTCAAAGGCAACTAAAATACAAAACCATCGTGAAGTAGACGAGACTTGTGAAGGCTTGGAGAAATATTTAACTGGTACTAGTATTAGACTTTGGTACAGAGACATGCCATCTCAGAAACCCCCTTCTCTACCCTATAAAGGCTTTTCCAGGCAGATCTTGGCTCAAGATATTAGCATATAAAAGGGCCTAGGTGAGGTGCTGGGAGAAATTACCTGAGGGCATTTGACCCTCCCTGCTTTCCATAATAGTGGGAGGGGAGGTCTGAGTTGCAGGGGTATAAAACTAGCCTACTTCCTCTCTCTCGAGTTCTTTTTGGGCTCTCTCTTTGTGAGCTTGCACCCTTCTTGGGAGTCTTGTCTTTGTCTCCTCTTTACGGGCCCTTTACACGTGGTGGCCGCCATTTTGGCCTACATGTGACTGGGGTTCTAGCCAGGATTCCTAAGCACAGGGTTTTTCCTATTGTGGATTTGTATGCCTGAACCTGTGATAAGTAAAGCCTTTTAAAACTGCATCGGATTCCTGAGTCTTCATCCATTACCCACCGGCTTCGGAGGTAGAAGGGAACTTCGCTTCCCAGCACTGTTGGGGACCCCGGCGTCCCAGACAGTAATACCAGCCTAGAACAGAGCATTGAATGTAGGCAAAGGAATATACATGATAACCTTTAAATGTAAGTATTACAAGTCACAATGTAGAGAGAGAGAGAGAGAGAGAGAGAGAGAGAGAGAGAGAGAGTTGGTGGTAGGAAATGGGCACTGGTGGAGGAATGGGTGCTGGAACACTGCATGACTGAAACTAATAATGAACAGTTTTACAATCGTTTATCTCACAGTGGTATAATAAAACTTTTTAAATAAAAAAAATAAATAAATACCACTTTTAGTAATTCTATTGCTGAAAACAATTTAAAATCCTTTGTATTTTATTCACAGATCTTTTTGTCCTTAGAGGGTACAGTCAGATGCTCACCATAGACTTACAGTAGATGTTCCATATTTCAAGGTCTCTTGCAGGAGACTTGTCTTGCCAGCAACTCAATGCAGTCAGTCTTAACTGTTTCCAACCTTTACAGATGGCTTCCTTAAATAAGACCTGCACATAGTCCTAAAGTCAAATCCACAGCAACAAAATCTATTTGGCATGTCCTCTCCATGCTGACTCTTTGCCCACCCAAAGGCAGTCATGTTTTAAGTGTGCGGTTTATTCTCTCATTTTCTTAATACAGGAAGAGAACATAAGCGTTCCACTGCTAAACACAGCATCCTGGTTTCTTCCTCACCTTTCTTTGTTGAGTTAGCATATCCCAGACACCCCTCCAGGCCTCTGGGAGGGCTCATCTGCTTTCTTGCCCCTAAGGATACAGCACTCAGGAATGTGGGTGGCCCACTGTACATTCAACCACTTTCCTCTTGGTCCACAGCCGGTTATTTCTTTCACTTGCTCTCAGTCTACAATGTTGTAGCCATTACCTGACTCCTGAGCATATGTCCTTTCACATTCCTGCCAACGGTTGTGGAGATTCCTAGAAGTGGCATTTCTGAGTCAGAGGGTTCATAAGTTTGTCAGAGAGTGCCAAGGCCTCCTCCCAAGGGCTTGTACCACTTCACATTAGCCCACTGCCTGGCCAACAAACAGAGCATGCTGGCAACCTTTCAGGTTGAGAGCCCAAGAGATTAGAAATGGTATCTGAGTGTAGTTTTTATCTTATCTTATTACAAATGAATTTTTGAGCATTGTTTTATCAAGTCAAGAGAGATTTGCATTTCTTTGTTTTCTGTGTATTAATTTCTTTTATTTCTGGCCCACTTTTCTATGAAAGTGTTATGAATTTATATTTACTTTTATAAACTATTTTATCCCTTTGGGCTCTTAACCATTTGCCTTTCATAAAAGTTGCAAATATTCCTACTGAGTTGGTCATGTTTTTTTTTTAATCATTCAACTTGGTATATTTTTTCCTCATACAATGCAAAAAAATTCATTCTGATTTCTAATTTTATCTTTTTAATTAATTTTATATTAAAACAACATTGGTTTAAGTATGGATTTCAGGTGTGAATTTGTGCCACAGTTCAGAAGGTTTTACTCTCTTCAAGGTTTGGGGATAATCTGTCAGTCTTCTTCGAGTATTTTCATAGTTTCACTTTATACATTGGAATCTCTTATCTGTATGGAATTTAACCTTGCATCTGATATGAACAATGGATTCCATTGTGTTCCTTTCACCCACTGTTTTTCCACTGCTTCTAACACTACCTATGAAAGTGTCCATACAGGGAGCAGAGATAGTGCAGTAGGTAAACAGGCAGTTACCCAGCACCCCATATGGACCCCGAGACTGCCAACAGTGACCCCTGAGTGCAGAGCCAGGAGTACGCCCTGAGCACAGCCAGGCGTGGCCGTAATAAAACAAAACAGCTTCCATAAAGTCACAGATCTGAGATGTTGCCTTTCTCATATGCTGTTTGGAAAGCAGCTGGGTCTCTCTCTGCATGTTCCTCTGATCCACTCTCCCCTATTCTGTCAGCACCAGCTGCTTTGTTTATAGAGGCCTTAAACCAGGGTCTGATGGCTGGAGAACTTAACCCTTTCACTGCCCTTCTTCTTTTAGGGCTTATATTAGCTACTGCTATTTATCTATTTATCCAAACCAACTTGTTTGGCTGCCCATTTGCATTTTTGCCAACCTGTCCAGTTCCTAATAACTAGCTGGCAACTGTTTTACTTGATTGACCATTTGAGTTGGTGACTTTGTCACAGTGTCTGAACCAAGTGGGGTCTTGGTGTATTTGTAGAAGAGATAGTCAGCTGGAGGTTATCACACACTCTCAACAGGCCAACAGCAAATATTACCCCTATGTAGGGGAGTCAATGATGATTTTCATCCTAACTGCGGTCACATAAATGGAAAGAAGCATAGGTTAGCGGTACTTAAGAAACTTCAGAAGAAAGGAAGGGAGAAAAAGAAAGGCAAAAAGGAAAATATAAAGAGAGAGAAAGAGTGAGAGAGAGGGCCAAGGAGATAAATCAAAAGGCTGGAGTGTGTGCTTTGCATGGGGAAGCCTGGGTTGGATTCCCACCTCTGCCTGGTCCCCTGGTGCAGGGATTGACCCTCAAGCAATGAGCCAAGAACCAGAACACTGCTGGTTGTGTTCAAAAAAGTCCGTCCAGAAGGAAAAAATAGAGAAATAAAAGAGGATGAGGTAGAGAAAGAAGTTAGAAAAGGGAGAGGGAGAAGGAGGGAGGAAGGAAGTGAGAGAGAGGGAGGGAGGGAGAGAGAATGAGAGGGAAGGAGTGAGAGTGAAGGAGGGAGAGAGTGAGAGGGAAGGAGAGAGTGAGAGGGAGGCAGGGGGGAGAGAGGGGAGAGGGGAGGCAGGGGGGGAGAGAGTGAGAGGGAGGCAGGGGAGAGAGGTGAGAGGGGAGGCAGGGGGAGAGAGTGAGAGGGAGGCAGGGGGAGAGAGTGAGAGGGAGGCAGGGGAGAGAGTGAGGGGGCGGGAGAGAGAGGGAGAGGGAGGGAGGGGAGAGAGTGAGGAGGCAGGGGGAGAGAGTGAGAGGGGGGAGGGAGAGGGAGGCAGGGAGGGGAGAGGGGGAGGCAGGGGGAGAGGGTGAGAGGGAGGCAGGGGAGAGAGGTGAGAGGGAGGCAGGGGGAGAGAGGTGAGAGGGGAGGCAGGGGAGAGAGTGAGGGAGGCAGGGGAGGAGAGAGTGAGAGGGAGGCAAGGGGAGAGAGGTGAGAGGGAGGCAGGGGAGAGAGTGAGAGGGAGGCAGGGAGAGAGAGTGAGGAGGCAGGGGAGAGAGAGGAGGGGGGGAGGCAAGGGGAGAGAGTGAGAGGGAGGCAGGGAGGAGACTGAGAGGGAGGCAGGGGGAGAGAGGGAGGCAGGGAGAGATCCTGCTGTGCTCCTGTACTCTTGTGTAGAGCAATGACTTACCTTCTTGATTCCACAGAAGCGAACCTGGTAGAGGCTGCCCATTTTGCTTTAACTGTGAATTGCTCCAAAAACTTCACAGCACTTAAATAATGACTCAGTTATTTTTCAAGCAGGGGTATCCCTTTTTGTTTTTGTTTGGGGGCAACACCCGGCTACACTCAGGGTTTACTTCTGGCTCTATGCTTAGGCACCACTCCTGACAGGGATTGGGGGGACCATAAGGGGCGCTAGGGCTTGGGGCCAGGCAAGCGCCCTACACTGTCCCTTCTCCAGTCCAGAGTGAGTTTGTTGGCTTGTTTATTGCACATATTCTCTGTGAGTATCAGACAATTGTGGCATTTGCCTCCTGGTTGGGGACTGACCTTCAATCTAGGGTACCCTGCAGTGACTGGTCTTGGCCTCTGGTAGCTTGGCTTTTGCAGTTTTGGGTATTTTAAGAATTTACTGTCCTGGGAAAGCCAGGGAATGTGCATCTCCTTTTATAAGTGATCCAAGTGTTAGAATAAAATGTGGCACCAATGAGCATATTTTCCAGGTTTCTACCTTTTGTCTGGAAAAGATCTAGTTAACCCAACCTTGGTTAAGGATACTCTTCCCTAATTGTCCAGTGCAAAAATAGCATGCTAGGATTCAGGGGCTGATCCAAGGCTATGGGAATCAAGAAAATCTGGTTTTGTATAAGAGGTCCAATGGGGATGAAGAAGATCACTGTTTCCAGATGAGCATCCAGCCTATAGAAGGCGCCAAGGTCTTACCTTCAATAATCCCCTGATGAAACGGACCGTTTTGAAGAACAGTGGGTATGTCAAAGTTCCAGGCATTGCTGATTGGGGGCAGGGGGTGCAATGCTTAGAACTCTCTTTTCCCCAGGAAAGCTCTCAGACTCAGGAAAACACTTTGTGTGGATGCCTGGATTTGAACACAGGTTTGCCATCCTGACTCTGTTTACAGGCTGTATAAACTTTGGGCTGTCTGAGATTCAATCTGGATAATAACATGCAAAGGAGTAAATCAGAGGAGGCATACCCCAGCTCATGATGGGAGCTGGTGTTAACTGCAATTAGAGTGAGAAGGTTCAGAATTCAGCCCATCGTGCTCTTTTAGGGGAGAGAAAGCAGGACCCCTCCACCCTCTTCCAGCACTCTCGGCTCTCATGTCCAGCTCTGCAGAATCAAAGAGAACATGCTCTCCCTTCTCCCACCACGACCACACCTGGCAGCATTTTCAAAGGTGAAGAAACACATTTGCCGGCATGATTTGACAGCAAGCAGGCAGCCCATAGCTGTGCCCTTTTATATCAAGAAATAGAAAGTTTCCGTCTGCAGGTGGCTGGAGACTTGGACTTCTACCAGAAACTGCACCCAGCTAACCCAGTGGACAGAGATGAATCTTCTAGAAGTGCAGCCACATACACATAAGTCACAGACACGTGACATGCCACAGACCACACTAACCCTCCCCAGCCTAGGGTCCCCCCCCCGCCTCTTTCCCTTGAAAAACTCACGTCTCCATCACTGAGTTGCAGACATCATTACTCCTTTGCTGGAACTTCACTTCTTGTCTTGGAGGCTGATTTCACTCCTGTTGGGAGGGAAGCATGATGCTAAAATTGACCTGAGAGTTTGGGTTGGAGCAAGGCACAAACTTGGGGCTAAGAGGTAGTAGAGCAGGTAGGGCTCTTGCCTTGCATACAGCCCATCTGAGCTCTAGCCCTGGCACCAGACAGGGTGGTGAGCCCAGCCAGGAGTGATTCCTAAGCACAGCGGGATACGACGCCCCAAGTCAAAACAAAAAATATAAAAACTGTCCTTGTACTTGCACACAAGCCCTTTGTCATTCTTGAAAACAAAATCAGGACTTTGTTAAGACTAACAGGACCCGGCATGTTCCTTTTCTCTTGGACCATAGCTATTGTGTGCAATTTCATTTTCTGAACCTCCTGAGAAGCAGCCATAGGTTGTGTGTGGCCGTGGCTAGCTCTGGAGCTAAGAAATTAAAGACTAAATTGGTTCTTTTGAGGACCTGGGGCCCTGCCTGACCAAAGGGCACAGGGATTCATTTTGGAAAATCCAGGAGATTACACACAGCCATTCCTCCTGGGGCGAGTTAAAGAATTTAGGAGATACTTAGGCACGTGTCTGAACATGCTGAGGAAGAAACATGATGTCTAATGGGGTGCCCTAGTGACCCGAGTAGAAAAAAATGCCTCCCAAGGAAGCACTTCTCTGAACTCTGCTGTATTAACCCTGTACCTATTCATGTCCTCAAACCCCTGCAAGGAGCCTCTGCAAAGGCTTGGCGTCCCATTGGCTCTGCAGGAACAGCAGGTGACCCTGGACACTAGAGCGAGCTCTCTCCGTTGATGTTTGTGGACTCTTGCTTCCCGGTCCCTCACCATTCCAAACGAGAAGACAGTGACACTGGTGGGAGAAACCTTGGAGGAGCCCTCTCCCATCATGGGCTCCGCACAGCCAGGAACCCACCCTTCCCCTCCTGCCACAGATTTACAGAGAGCCCCAGCTCTGAGCCTCATACATAAGTCTGGATCTCAGGAGACGAGGGGGGCGCTGCCTCTCCTACACACCTCCCAAAGTCTTTCCTCCAGGTATTTCCAACAGCTGTGACCAGAATCCAATTCAACCTGACTCATTAGCCAGCAAATGTCCAAGGTTGGGACACAGCAGCTCTGACCCTCCTGCACTGGCCCTGTGAATGCTTTAGCTTGCTGTGGTTGGCTGTTGGCTTCCCCTCCCTCCCTCCCTCCCTCCCTCCCTCCCTCCTTCCTTCCTTCCTTCCCTTCCCATTCTTTCTTTTAATCTTTCTCTTTCCTTTCTCCCTCTCTTCTTCCTTCCTTTCTCTCATTCTCTTTCTTCCCTGCTTCCTTCCCCAATCCCTTCATCCCTCCCTTACTCCTTCCTTCCTTCCTTCCTTCCTTCCTTCCTTTCTTTCTTTCTTTCTTTCTTTCTTTCTTTCTTTCTTTCTTTCTTCCTTCCTTCCTTTCCTTCCTTCCTTCCTTCCTTCCTTTCTTTCTTTCTTTCTTTCTTTCTTTCTTTCTCTTTCTTTCTTTCTTTCTTTCTTTCTTTCTTTCTTTCTTTCTTTCTCTTTCTTTCTTTCTTTTCTTTTCTTTCTTTCTTTCTTTCTTTCTTTCTTTCTTTCTTTCTTTCTTTCTTTCTTTCTTTCTTTCTTTCTTTCTTTCTTTCTTTCTTTCTTTCTTTCTTTCTTTCTTTCTTTCTTTCTTTCTTTCTTTCTTTCTTTCTTTCTTTCTTCCTTTCTTTCTTCCTTCCCTCCTTGAGCCAGCAAAGGCACGCTTTGCACCCCAAAGTGTGTGAGGCAATAACCAGATGTTCATGATTTCAGAACCCTCTGTCCCTGCTGATAGAACTGATTATTGGAAGATTGCTTTGCCACATTGATGAATCTTCAAAGGAACGCTGCATTTCACAATGTTTTATTATCCAATGTGATAACACCAGGTCATCTCCAAGAGCTCTGCCCAAATTCTTGTACTACCCATTTGGCCATAGAAACATGAGGACAACGAGCCAGGACATACACCCAACAAATTCCTCATGCACACCCAGCAGAGGCCAGGCAGGGCTGGGGTGTCACAGAGGAGACTAGGGTGGAACATGTTTCTGGAGGAAACAAAATGTGGCCAGAGGCAAGTTTGAAAAAATCTGGTTGATGCACCACAATGAAGCCAAAGGAAAGAAAGAAATGCCTTAGGAAATATGAGCTAAAACCTACATATGAAAGCAGTGTCTTGAATACATCAAGGCCCGTTAGAAGAAATACTGGAGGCCAGAGCAATAGTACAGGGGGAGGGCACCCGCCTTGAATGGGGTCAACCAGCATTCGATTCTGGCATCCCATAGGGTCTCCCAAGCACAGGCCAGGAGTAATTCCTGAGTGCTGAGCCAGAAGTAATCTCCGAGCTTCCCTGGGTATGACCCAAAGAGTTAAAAAGAAAAAAAGAAAAAAAACTCCCTGGGAACAAGAGTTAGAACAGGGGTAAGGTGCTTGTCTTGGCTGAGGCAGACTCTGATTTGACTTCCAGCACCGGTACAGTCTCCCAAGCATCGCTGGGGTTAGCCTTGAAGGCCCCTGAGCAGACGGGATGGCCTGAGTAACCCCTGGCACCAAACAGCACTGCAATCCAGAGCCTTTCACTGAAAACTGACCTGCTCGGATGAGAATTTCCAGGAGGGTCCCTAGAAACCTGAAAACAGTTTGGTAACCACACACATAAAAAGTCTAGTAGAAATCATTGAAAGCCAAGGAAAATGCTGAGGCCAATGAGAAGGACCATTCGGGAGAGTGGGGAGTTCAGTGACTCTTGTCTGAGCCTGGGAACTCCCAGAATATTCCAAGGAGATCATGGCAGAAAATTGTATAGATGGGCACCATGAAATGACTCTAGGCCCAGTCGTGTAGTTGGCCCTAGTCCCTAGATTGGGAGGGGGGGGGGGGGGGGGGCTCACAAGAAGGAAGCAAGACGGAAGGGAGGCACATTCAGAAAAAGACTAAGAAGCAGTGGAGGAATAATAGCCTGATCCCTGTGCCATTGGGAGAGACTCCCTGACCTCAGTCCCCTCTTTATGAGCTTGTTTCTTTCATTTATTTTCTAGGGATCTGTGTCACAATCCACACTCTGCAGCTGGTAAGATCTCCCCCAGCATATTAATCCAGTCTCCAGCCCACAGATTAATCCAGTCTCCAGCCCAGCTTGTCAGAAACCCAGCCTACAAGGACCCGCCCTGCAGAGACCCGCCCTTCAGAGGAGAGTATTTCAAGCCCAGGAATGCTTGAGCCTAAGACACAGGTACACCCGGCAGAGCAGAAACCAGCTTTCCCCCATTGCACGATTTACCTCCAGATTACCACAAATATTCTACCCACCCCTCTGAGAGAGCCCCACAAAGTAATGAGAATATAGTGCCCGCATGGCAGAGCCTGGCAAGCTGTCCGATGCGTGTTCGATATGCCAAATCCAGTAACAAAAATGTTTATTTTCCTGACCCCGAAAAGAGCCCTTAATACAGCAGCAGTAAGAAAGGCAAACAAGCAGTGCCTGATAAAATTTCACAGCTGTCCTAGGCTGCCAAAATGAAGAAGGACTAAAATGACTGTCTGTACTTTCAATGCACGTACACTGGCATCGGAAGCATATATTGAGGGATCTGATGCTGCAAGCAAGAAAGATCAAGTACGACATCATTGGTCTGACTGAGACGAGGAGGCGCCAGTTGCATCATGCTGTATTTGACACCGGAGAAGAGTTGTTCCTTGGTACATGTGATGAAAGAGGCGTCGGTGGCGTTGGTGTCCTTGTCAACATGAACATGGCTGTCAACATTGATTCATTTGAATGCCTAACAAACCGAATAGGACGATTACACTTGAGGAGATGTGGCCCACTGCCAGCAATTTCTATCTTCATTGTCTATGCACCAACATCCACATACAAAGAAGATGAAATTGAGAAATTCTACATGGAATTGGAGGAGTTCTATAAAAAGATCACACCTTCTACAAGATCATAGTCGGTGATTTTAATGCCAAGATAGGACCGAGAAGATCGGCTGAAGAACTCCACATCGGGACCCATGGCCTAGAATGGAACGAACAGGGTGAGAGACTATCTGGAGTTCATTATGTCCACCAAGACTATTCATGGGAACTCACAGTTTCAGAAGGCTGAAGCGAAACGTTGGACATGGGAATCTCCTGGCGGACAGTTCCACAAATGAAATTGACCACATCATCTTCAATTGACGGTTTTGTCTGACCGATGTTGCTGTCGTCCCCAAATTCCAGACAGGATCGGACCACCGTCTCCTTCGTGCAAAATTCTACTTCCCGCAACGGGAGAAAAAGCTGCAAAGTTTAAGAAGAGAACTCCCAGAACGACCACCAACTGGGAACTCTTTTGGCACCATTGCAGCAACATGTGAAGATACCATCATTGATGACATCGATGAAGAATACAACCGACTGGTTCAACACCTCCATGATTGTGCGAAGAAAGCCGAGAGAGAGAAAGACACAAAAGGACGCTTGTCTTCAGAAACTCTTGAGCTCATTCACCAACGTGGCAAGGCGCAAGCCTCAGGAGACCAAATGCTAACGTCCAAGCTTGCTAAACAGTGCAGAGAAGCGATAAAAGCAGACCTCAAAGACAGAAGAGCAGAAATACTGGAAGATGCAGCAGAAGCCGGGAAAAGTATTCGCACTGCCTGCCTGTCCTTTGCCAACTATAAGACCAAGATGACTGTCCTCCGACGCCCTGATGGATCTATCACATCTTCCAGAAAGGCAATGGAGAAGATTATCCAGGACTTCTACTCAAATCTCTTTGATAGCCACATCCACCTGCCCACATACCAAATTCCACAGGATGGATATGTCATTCCCAACGTTCTCCCTTCTGGAAATCGGACATGCCATCTCATCGGTAAAGAAGGGAACAGCACCAGGCCCAGACAAAGTCAGACCCGAACATCTGAAGAATCTGCCATCGGTACTCATCAATACACTAGCTCGGCTCTTCACACGCTACCTATCCGAATGCAAGGTGCCCTCCCAATGGAAAACCAGCAGGACAGTTCTACTGTTCAAGAAGGGAGACATTCACGACATTGGCAACTATCGCCCCATCTGCCTGTTGTCTGTCATCTACAAGCTGTTTACACGAGTCATCCTGAACAGGATTAGCAGAACACTAGATGAAGGACAACCATGCAAGCAAGCAGGTTTCCGGAAAGGATTCAGCACAATCGACCATATCCACACAGTAACCAAGCTCATTGAGGTTTGTAGGGAGTACAAGATGCCACTCTGTCTCACGTTCATTGATTTACAGAAAGCCTTTGATTCTGTGGAGACTGAAGCAGTCATCGAAGCCCTAGTCAAACAGGGTGTTCAAACCCAATACATCAAGATCCTTTCGTGAGCTGTATTACGGATTCACCACCAGGATCTCACCATTCTACAAAGAAGTGATCATTAATGTAAAAAGAGGGGTTCGACAGGGTGATACCATCTCACCAAAACTCTTCAGTGCCACCCTCGAGAACATCATGAGACAATTAGAATGGGAAGGAATGGGAGTGAAGATAGATGGTCGGCAACTACACCACCTCCGCTTCGCTGATGTCATCGTTCTAATAACACCAAACATTAGCCAAGCGGCACAAATGCTGGCTGACTTTGACCGAGAATGTGGAAAGGTAGGTCTACAGTTGAATCTGAAGAAAACTATGTTCATGAGAAATGAACTAGTTCCAGAGGCCCCATTCACTCTCAATGGAACAGACATCTCTGAATGCAGCAGTTATGTGTACCTAGGTCGAGAAGTCAACATGATGAACGACCTAAAACCTGAGCTGCGCCAGGAGGAAGAGAGCGGCATGGAATGCCTTCAAAGGCATCGAAGAAATAGCTAAAAGGACAAAGAACCTCCGGCTCCGGGCACATCTCTTCGACTCCACCATTCTCCCTGCATTAACATACGCCTCAGAGACCTGGGCCCCTACGGAAGCAGGATGAGAATGCTATTCGGGTCTCCCAGAGAGGAATCGAAAAGAGCTATGCTTGGAATATCACGCCTCACTCAAGTGAGAGAAGGAATCCGGAGTTCTGACCTCTGTCGCTATTCCAGAATCAGGGACGCTGTCTCATTTGCCAAGGCATCGAAAATCAGATGGGCTGGACATGTAATGCGATTTGGAGACAACCGCTGGACTAGAGCCACAGTTTACTGTACTGGATCCCACGGGATGTCAAAAGATCACGTGGCCGCCCACCTACAAGATGGTCAGACTTCCTTTGTTAAGACCCTGAAGGAACGGTTTGAGGCTCCTTCACATTCCTGAATCAACCAGATGCCATTGGGCTACATTGGCACGTGATAGGGTCCAATGGAAATGTTACTGGCGCCCGCTCGAGCAAATCGATGAATAACGGGATACAAGTGATCAAGTGATCAAGTGAAGTGATTTTCTAGGGGATGGGGGAGGTCACACACAGCAGTGGTCAGGGTTTCCTCCTGGCAAAGCTTGAGGCACCTTATGCAG
>JAJIBD010027108.1:0-35404 GCA_021461705.1 Cryptotis parvus | reverse complement strand
TTGCCTGGGACCTAGCTGGGAGGTTAAGGATGGAGAATACAACAATATAAAGCTTCCCTTTGGGGATGATTAAATGTAATATTTTGTCTTAGTCACAGTTGCACTGTGCTGCCGCCTCGCATTTACCTCCAAACTACCACAAATATTCTACCCACCCCTCTGAGAGAGCCCCACAAAGTAATGAGAATATAGCGCCCGCATGGCAGAGCCTGGCAAGCTGTCCAATGCGTGTTCGATATGCCAAATCCAGTAACAAAAATGTTTATTTTCCTGACCCCGAAAGAGCCCTTAATACGGCAGCAGTAAGAAAGGCAAACAAGCAGTGCCTGATAAAATTTCACGGCCGTCCTAGGCTGCCAAAACGAAGGACTAAAATGACTGTCTGTACTTTCAATGCACGTACGCTGGCATCGGAAGCATATATTGAGGGATCTGATGGTGCAAGCAAGAAAGATCAAGTACGACATCATTGGTCTGACTGAGACGAGGAGGCGCCAGTCGCATCATGCTGTATTTGACACCGAGAAGAATTGTTCCTTGGAACATGCGATGAAAGAGGCGTCGGTGGCGTTGGTGTCCTTGTCAACACGAACATGGCTGTCAACATTGATTCATTTGAATGCCTAACAAACCGAATAGGACGATTACACTTGAGGAGATGTGGCCCACTGCCAGCAATTTCTATCTTCATTGTCTACGCACCAACATCCACATACAAAGAAGATGAAATTGAGAAATTCTACATGGAATTGGAGGAGTTCTATAAAAAAAGATCACACCTTCTACAAGATCATAGTCGGTGATTTTAATGCCAAGATAGGACCAAGAAGATCGGCTGAAGAACTCCACATCGGGACCCATGGCCTAGAATGGAACAAACAGGGTGAGAGACTATCTGAGTTCATCATGTCCACCAAGACTATTCATGGGAACTCACAGTTCCAGAAGGCTGAAGCGAAACGTTGGACATGGGAATCTCCTGGCGGACAGTTCCACAAATGAAATTGACCACATCATCTTCAATCGACGGTTTTGTCTGACCGATGTTGCTGTCGCCCCCAAATTCCAAACAGGATCGGACCACCGTCTCCTTCGTGCAAAAATTCTACTTCCCGCAACGGGGAGAAAAGGCTGCAAAGTTTAAGAAGAGAACTCCCAGAACGACCACCAACTGGGAACTCTTTGGCACCATTGCAGCAACATGGGGAAGATACCATCATTGACGACATCGATGAAGAATACAACCGACTGGTTCAGCACCTCCATGATTGTGCGAAGAATGCCGAGAGAGAGAAAGACACAAAAGGACGCTTGTCTTCAGAAACTCTTGAGCTCATTCGCCAACGTGGCAAGGCGCGAGCCTCAGGAGACCAAATGCTAACGTCCAAGCTTGCTAAACGGTGCAGAGAAGCGATAAAAAAGCAGACCTCAAAGACAGAAGAGCAGAAATACTGGAAGATGCAGCAGAAGCCGGGAAAAGCATTCGCACCGCCCGCCTGTCCTTCCGCCAACTATAAGACCAAGATGACTGCCCTCCGACGCCCCTGATGGATCTATCACATCTTCCAGAAAGGCAATGGAGAAGATTATCCAGGACTTCTACTCAAATCTCTTTGATAGCCACATCCACCTGCCCACATACCAAATTCCACAGGATGGATATGTCATTCCCAACGTTCTCCCTTCTGAAATCCGACATGCCATCTCGCCGGTAAAGAAGGGAACAGCACCAGGCCCAGACAAAGTCAGACCCGAACACCTGAAGAATCTGCCGCCGGTACTCATCAATACACTAGCTCGGCTCTTCACACGCTACCTGTCCAATGCAAGGTGCCCTCCCAATGGAAAACCAGCAGGACAGTTCTACTGTTCAAGAAGGGAGACATTCACGACAATCGCCCCATCTGCCTGTTGTCCGTCATCTACAAGCTGTTTACACGAGTCATCCTGGAACAGGATTAGCAGAACACTAGATGAAGGACAACCATGCGAGCAAGCAGGCTTCCGGAAAGGATTCAGCACAATCGACCATATCCACACAGTAACCAAGCTCATTGAGGTTTGTAGGGAGTACAAGATGCCGCTCTGTCTCACGCTCATTGATTTACAGAAAGCCTTTGATTCTGTGGAGACTGAAGCAGTCATCGAAGCCCTTAGCCAAACAGGGTGTTCAAACCCAATACATCAAGATCCTTCGTGAGCTGTATTACGGATTCACCACCAGGATCTCACCATTCTACAAAGAAGTGATCATTGATGTCAAAAAGAGGGGTTCGACAGGGTGATACCATTTCACCAAAACTCTTCAGTGCCACCCTCGAGAACATCATGAGACAATTAGAATGGGAAGGAATGGGAGTGAAGATAGATGGTCGGCAACTACACCACCTCCGCTTCGCTGATGACATCGCTCTAATAACACCAAACATTAGCCAAGCGGCACAAATGCTGGCTGACTTTGACCGAGAATGTGGAAAGGTAGGTCTACAGCTGAATCTAAAGAAAACTATGTTCATGAGAAATGAACTAGTTCCAGAGGCCCCATTCACTCTCAATGGAACAAACATCTCTGAATGCAGCAGTTATGTGTACCTAGGCTCGAGAAGTCAACATGATGAACGACCTAAAACCTGAGCTGCGCAGGAGGAAGAGAGCGGCATGGAATGCCTTCAAAGGCATCGAAGAAATAGCTAAAAGGACAAAGAACCTCCGGCTCCGGGCACATCTCTTCGACTCCACCGTTCTCCCTGCATTAACATACGCCTCAGAGACCTGGGCCCTACGAAAGCAGGATGAGAATGCTATCTCGGTCTCCCAGAGAGGAATCGAAAGAGCTATGCTTGGAATATCACGCCTCACTCAAGTGAGAGAAGGAATCCGGAGTTCTGACCTCCGTCGCTATTCCAGAATCAGGGACGCTGTCTCGCTTTGCCAAGGCATCGAAAATCAGATGGGCTGGACATGTAATGCGATTTGGAGACAAACCGCTGGACTAGAGCCAGTTACCGACTGGATCCCACGGGATGTCAAAAGATCACGTGGCCGCCCACCTACAAGATGGTCAGACTTCCTTGTTAAGACCCTGAAGGAACGGTTTGAGGCTCTTCATATTCCTGAATCAACCAGATGCCATTGGGCTACATTGGCACGTGATAGGGTCCAATGGAAATGTTACTGGCGCCCGCTCGAGCAAATCGATGAATAACGGGATTCAAGTGATCAAGTGGAGTGATCACAGTTGCACAATTCCCTGTGAATAAAAAAAAAAACACCAAACAGGACACTTTGAAAAAGACGAACTGAATGGTTATGTTATCTCAACTTTTAAATAGAGTTTATAAAGTTGTAGTAAGTAAAATCTGCATTGCTGCTGTGTGGATAAACAATCAGACCAGAAGGGGTAAAGTCAGCCTCAGAAACCTGCTTGTACATAAAGGAATGTAGTTTATGACAAACTGGCCATCATGTATCAGTGGAGAAGTGATTACATCAATCAATGGGGCTACACAACCTCAATCTATGGAAAATTAAAATACGCTTTATTCCATATCCATGCTATTTATGCATGCGAATTTCAGCTGAATAAAGAATTAAAAAGTGAAAACTTTAAAACTTATAGAAGAAAAATTATTGAAAAATTACTTTAGAATATCATTCAGAGTCAGATTTTGCTTTGTTTGGGGGTCACACCCAGCAGTGCTCAGGGCTTACTATTGACCCAGAGAGATCACTCTTGGAGGGGAACCAGGGACCATATGGGTGCTGGGGATCAAACATAGGGTCAGCCGTGCAAGGCAAGTGCCCTATGCACCATACAATCTTTCTGACTCCAAGTGTCAGATTCTTTAACAAAACTAAAATGTGAAAAAGATAGGTGTTTTACTATATTAAAAAATTAAAACTCTAGAAAAATGTATCTTGCCGTGAACAAAATGAAAGAAAGTGGGCTAGAGCGGTAGTACAGTGGGTAAGGCATTTGCCTTGCACACGGTCGACCCAGGTTCAATCCCCAGCATCCCTCATGGTCCCCTGAGCACTGCCAGGAGTAATTCCTGAGTGAAGAGCTAGGGAGTAACCCCTGAATGTTGCTGGGTTTGACCCAAAAAAGAAGAAGAGAGAGAGAGAGAGAGAGAGAGAGAGAGAGAGAGAGAGAGAAATAGTTGATAAAGGAGTAGTTTCTGGAAGGTATAAAAGATACCTCTAAAATTAATGCTTAAAAGTCTAGCAATATTTCTTAAGTATTAAAGATAGTGACCAGTAATTTGCAGAAAGCACTCAACGTCAAATGCAAAATTCTTTCAAAAGCCCTCCAATCATTTAAACACAGATACAAACAATGAGGTATCACCTTTCACTCTTCTTATTTTAAGTATTTATGAATGACAGTGAGGACATGAGCAAAAGCACATCTGATAAGCTCTTAGAAGTATAAATCAATAAAACTATTGTGAAAATTATTGGCAGTGTCTTTTAAATATACAACATGTCTGGTCATCCGCATTTTAGATTTGTACCTTAGGGAGAGAAGAGCGGAAATACCCGAGAATCCACTATTTGCATCTATTTCTATTTGCATCTCTTTTATATTAGTAAATCCCTGGGCAAAACCTACGATAAGAAAACAGATAAGAAAAGGATTGACTTAGTTGAAGTCAAGGGTAGCAGATCAATGAATGAGATCTTTAGCAACATGGCTAAGTCTCAAAGACACGACACTCCATTGCTATGTTTCAGAATTATACATACAGCATGATCCGATGTATGTAAATTTTAAATAGTCAAAACAATATGCCATTCATGGAGATATATTTACATGTAAACTTTTAAGGCATGAAAAGGGGAATCGTCACCAACTTTACTTGGCAGTTACCTCTAGGGTGGAGAGGAGAACAGATGGAGAACCCTTTTCTTAACTCTATCTACCATGTTTTGTTTTTCAACAAACTCATCCAAATATGGTAAAATACTAACAGTTACTGAATCTGGCTGGTATATAAATAGGTGTCAGTTCTATCATTTTCTGCAGTCTTTGATATATTCAAGATAATTCTTGATTAGATTTTTGTTTCAAGAAAAAAAATATTTGGGGAACCTCAACCTGGAATCAGGAGATGGGTTAGAAATCTATGGTAATAATGCAGGAAGAATGTTCAAGTGGAAGAGATTTCCTACAAGGTGTGAAGAGTAAACGGAAGGGCAGGAAGGAGAGATTTAGTAGGTAGAGTTGAGAGAACTTGATGACAAATTTGAGCCAGTAAGAAAAATAAAAGACAAAACTGCTATGCAAATGTCACTGAGGCAGCCAGATGATTTGATTTGAGTTAGGAAAGAGACCAGGAGCTGACTTGGGCAAGATCATCAATTTGGGTAGTGAAATGCCTGCTTTTAGATAACAGGCAAAACTAAAAGAGCTCCGGTCCAGTAATCAGAAGCATCACTTGAAGGCTCACGGAATGCAGTTGGTAAATGAAGACCTGAGGCAGTAGGGATAGAAAGGGGGCAAAGAATGCAACTGGAACACACACGTTCTTACAGCAGTCATGAAAAAAAAAAACAACTAAAAAAAATGTGACTGAGAAATAACCAGAGAGGTTAAAAGGAAATTGATGAGCCTGCCTGGGCCCCAGGCCACAGGGAAGAGAGGAGGGACCCAGGGCGGCTGCCATGAATGGAGAGGTGGGACCTGTCTGGGACCTATTTGGGTGAACTCAAGTCCCCAATTTCCCCACTAAGCCTAAACTACTCTCTGCTCTGGGAACAGAATAGGAATAGGCAAGTGGCCAGCAACACCAGCAAATACAGGCACTGCCTTTGGGGTCTGGTTGCTGGGAGCAAATTCCATCTCCTGTGAGTCCTTCTTATCTCCCTAGAATTTAACTAGTCATGAATTCACTTGTCATTGATTGCTTACAGGGTTATTGTGAGGATCTAATAAACTCACACTTTCACACCTTGCCATCACTGTGTTGACAATTGTCATGATCTACTTTTTTTCTGATGACTGAAATGGGGAGAAAGAGAGAAGGTAGTAGAGACGAAGCACAGGACCAAATAAAGGTGGTTGAGAGGAAGGTATTGAATATATGGACCAGAGTTTGGTGATTCAGCCAAAGAGATGTTGGAGGCTATCTGGGGGAAAACAATGGGCTTGAGACCAGAGTATAGAAGTGGGCCAGTCAGTGTCATGGTGGAGGCGGTGACCTTCTTCCAGGAGGAAAGACAGACAGGCAGACACCCTTGAAGGCAGCAGACAGAGCGAAGAACGGAAATTCAGAAAATGGATGCTCAGTAAAGGATGCTTCTTCCACTGTGAGGAGACTAAGGAGCTTCAGATACCATGGAGAGAGGACACTGGATAATGGAAAGAGAATATCCAAGAGAAATATCTAGGCAGCATCAGGAGCCCAGGACTGGCTGGAGACCAGGAATTTGTGCCCAGGCATCCAAGTGGCCAAGCAAATACTAGCATCCTGTGATCTGTCCAGAATTTTCTGCCATCTGATTAATGAGCAGAGACAAGAGCAGGCAAGAGCCAGAGGAGCAGGTAGGCAGCAAGGAACAGGAGACAGGAAGGTTAGGAGCATCCAGACACTGGTGTTCTGTGGCAGTGGGAGCTCAACAATTGAGTTAGACCAGGAGGTGAGATGGGAGGTGATGAGGGCCAGGACGATTCACTCCGAGCTCCAGAGCTCCAAGTTGGTGAGGCTGACCCCCTTCTACCCCAGGCATTGGGCTCCCAAGCCAGTTCATTGACAGTGGGGATCTGCCTTCTGATTCACCACAGTGTTTCGGGACATGAGGCCACACACATCTTGCTAAGCATTACCAAGGTCTTACCTGTGCAGAACTCTGGGCGCAGAAAGAGCTTGGCAGACGGCACCCCAGCCCTGAGGATGGAGAGAAACACAGCATTCTCTGAGACAGAAAAGGGTTAAGAAAAGCACTGGGAACCTGCATACTTTTATTACATTATAGGATAAAGAGTTGCATTATAAATAATGCCACAGGATGCATTATTTATACATTTAATATCAGGCTTGCTTATAAGTCAGATCGCTTCACTTTTAGATAAATACTCCGTCTGCAGCCCACCTCCAGCATCCAGGCGCAGACAGAGAGGAGAGGAGAGAGGAGTGTGCTCTCTCTCAGACAGCGGAGGGAGGGCAGACACATGTCAGAGACAGCGCGAGCCTGTGATGGGAAGCAGATAATGTCTTTATGAAAACTAACAGATGGCTCTTTGAAAGCCCTTTCAGTTCTTCTCCATTCTGATAAGAGTGGGTAAGCAAGACACTGGAAGAGCTTTATGGGTTTGTGCTGATTGTCCTAAGAGCCCAGAGCCTGGGAGACAGAAAGGCCAAGAGCACATGGGTGGGGTGTAGGGCGAAGTGAGGAGGGCATCTGATTCCTGCCCCCGCCCCGACTGCTGGCCTGATGGCCTACATTAGGGTACAGAACAGGGCTGTGTCCTGGTAGCCACGTAGAAACAGTGAAAGCAGCTTGTTCTCATTCTTGCAGCCGTCTGTTTTTTCAGAACCTCACCATGATGGCTTTCCAAGTGCCAGCTCCTGGACTCAGAGGCGACAGGAGATCCAGAAATAAATAAACTTAGGTCAGGGGATATGCCATTTGGAGGCACAGAGACTTATAGAGATACAATCGCAATCATGAAACAACTACAGCAAAAGCCAGGACAAAGATTTGCAGTGTTCACAGGGGGCGGGAAGCTACCCCAGCCAGGAAGTGCTATTGATCACAGCGATAATTTTCAGAATGTATGTGTCCGCTGGACTGTAGCTGGTGACAGTGGAGGAAGTTGGGGCTCAGACCCGTAGGAAACTAACGCCCAAATCATTTCAGAGACGTCGTAACAAAGACAGGCGCAGGATGCAGAGTTGCTACAGAAGACGTCTCATAAGCAGGAAACGTCAGAGCAACTGCAAGAATCATGGCTGTGAAGATGGGACTTATATTGGGAGGAGGGGAGTTGTGTCAAGACCCTGATGAGGGGGAAAGTGTATACATGTAGCCCTGGAGGACAGTATGGAGAAAAGTTTTCTTGGCAGTGGAAAAGGTCCAATGCCAAAAGCCCACAGTACCAGTGGGAAGGAAGAATGATGGGGACAATGAGGTCAGGGTGGGGACGTGGTCAGGGGTCAGTCAAGATCAGAGATTTCCTAGTTTGTGATCCTCCTGTCCAATCTCTCCAGCCACGCCCCTCAAAATATCTACCTTCTTTTTTTTTCTTTTTGGGTCACACCCGGCAATGCTCGGGTTACTCCTAGCTCTGCACTCAGGAATTACTCCTGGCGGTGCTCGGGGACCATATGGGATGCTGGGGATCGAACCAGGGCTGGCACAGGCCAGCCACATGCAAGGCAAATTCCCTACCCGCTGGGCTATCGCTCTGGCCCCAATATCTACCTTCTTTAAGTGAGCAAACAAAGCCCCAGCGCAGAAGAGGCGGTGCAGAGGTTAAGCACCTACCTTGCCTCACAGCAGCCCTGCTTTGACCCCATCACTGCATGCAGTACCCAGAGCACTGCCAAGTAGAGGCAGGAGTAAGCCCAGAACACTTCCGGAAGTGACCCCAAGACAAAATGAACAGGGGCCAGAGCGATAGCACAGTGGGTAGGGCGTTTGCCTTGTGCAGCTGACCCAGGTTTGATCCCCAGCATCCCATATGGTCCCCCGAGCACCACCAGAAGTCATTGCTGAGCAAAGAGCCAGGAATAACCCCTGAGCATGGCCGGTGTGACCCAAAAAGCAAAAAGAAAAGAAAGTACTCCCCCAATTGCACCCCCACCCATTGTTCCAGTGACCCTTAGTGTTCTAGACCAATGTTTATTCACTTTCCCAAGCATGCCCCCTTCCTATCTTATTTCCTTCTTGTGGCCCCTCTAACATGTTCACCTTCTAGTTTCATGCTGTGGTCCCCATGTCATATAAATGTTCTCTGTGTTCTCACTGGAATATCCTAAGGGCTCCTGGGGAGAAATGGCCCCAGGTTGAAAATGCTGCCCTTGCGTGTCTGGAGGTCTGACTTGCGAGAGGTTCATACCCCCTGGGGCTGAGGAAGGGTGAGCACCGAGCAGGATGGGCCTTAAGCAAACCAGGCCTCAGGGTAGAATGGATGGGAGCATTTGGGAGAGGGAACGCACAGGAATTCATCAGGAAACTACCCTCTCAGTCCCAGGGACACACCGAGTGAGCCAAAACCCTTAGGTCAAACCCTTTGCTTCCTCCCCAGTTGTGCTTCCAATTCAGAAGATCTCTGTGGAGGGCGAGATATTGGCTAGGATGCCTCTTAAACTCTTCATTATGAAACACATTTTCCAAACTCGAAAAGCCAATCACTTAGGAAGACAGGCACACACACGCAAGTGTAAAGGGCTGGAATCCAAAGGTCGGAGGTGAGCTGCTGATATCACAGCAGTGTTAATGCCTGTCTTGACCACTGTGTCCTGGCTTCCTTTGAAGGATGTTATCAAGAGGGAGGCTACAGGAAAATAGCCTTGGGGTGTATTCTTCAAGGAGACAAGCTTGGTAAGTTTCAGTTTTATGCCTCCTATTTAAATATTTTGGGGTTAGGACTTAATACTGAATTCCCTCAACACCTAGGCTGCTCTGCAGGAAGGTGAGAAGAGAATGCAGATGGGGGAGTTAGCAAGAGAAAGAGAGAGAGAGAAAGTGGCAAAGAAGAAGGAATGAAGGGCCAAGGTGATGGTGATGGCTTAATGGGCTGGACCACAGGCTTGGCATCAGGAGCCCAGGTTCTAGCCTTAATGCCACATGGTCCCCTGATCAACTCTGAAGCAACCCCTAAGCACTGCAGGGAGTGGAAAAGGAAAAGAAGGAGAAAGGACACCAGAGATAGAAATAAAGAAGCAAAAGCATGCTGGGAAAGTGGGAGGCAATCCTGGGTGGGAGGTTCCAGAGGTACCTGGAAGGCAACCACAGAGAGGAAGGAACAGGAGGAGGCCAAAAGTGCTGGGGCTTGGAACAGAGATGGGCCACGAGTGGGACCCCACTCTGGAGGCAGCTATGCAGCGGGCCAAGAGGGGGGGAGCTTGGGACCTGGCAGCTCTCAGGGAAAAGTGAAGCCAGCACGTGTGATATTTCTACAGCAGAAGCACGTGATATCCTAGGTGACCCCAATCAACCCCAGCTGACCTCAGAAGTTGCTCTTTCATCCTTTTGGAGGCTGACTTGTGTCCCCTGCAAGATTCATAAGTTGGCGTGCTGAGCCCTGTCCCAGAGTAAGAGGCTGTGACTGGCGATGGGGCCTTTATAGTAGCAGCATGATTGAGTGGGGGTAGGGGGTGATGTTGGCAGATGAGCAGGTGCTCAGCCACAGGGTGGCGTCCTGGGGAGATGGACGGGAGTGGGGGCTGCCCCGGTGAAGACACAGGGCAAAACCAGCCCTTCACAGCCAAGGAGAGAGGCTCACAGGACAGCCCGGCCTGCACCTTATCTCATTACAGAGACCACAGATTACTGTGGCCCAGGCCACCCACACATGAGGACAGCCTCTAACCAATTGATCTCCCTGTAAACTACGCAAATGCTAGTCGCTGGGCCAAGAGGACTCCTCAAGACTTCTGGGAGGAGAGCCCAGACCCCAAGGATGCACCCCTAGCTGGAGCCGTCCCCACCCTAATGGACCTTGACGCAGGAAGGAGGTGGGACAAGACACACAAGATGGGTTTGATCAAGCTGGGGAAGAAATCACAAGTGCTCCACCGCAAACTCCCTGCTTCAGTGAGATCCCAGCATCCCTGAGATGGGGAGATTCAGCATCTCACTATCTCTTAGTGAGAAGCAGCACAGCTTCCGCTGAGCAAAAACACCCCCTCGCCCAAGTGGCCCCAGCCCCGGGATCAGAGCCTTCCCTCAGCAAATCACAGCAATAAATATGGTCTGCAGCGACTCCAGCTCTTACAGCCTTTATAAATGGGTTGCCATAGTGGCGAATTCCGACACGGAGAGCATCTTTTCAATAAAGGCTGAGAGGGTTATTAATAACGTTAATGCAGTGCCTCGCGAGTCCCAGGCCTGCCGAACAGGCCCGCCCTCCTCCCTGGCTAGCCCACCAAAGACCAGGTAGGAAGTGCCCCAAGCTGTGACCGTAGTGGAGTAGTGGCCTGAGATGGGAGGGAACCTGCTGAGCATCAGGAGTACGAAGTTCGCTGGGGACTCAGTTCCCCATTTGGCAACACTACCCTTCGCAGCACGCCACTCTGGGACAGCACGGAGGAGGTGAGGACGTTATTCCAAGGGGGACAGACCAGGGCTCCAGTCCCTGTTGAATTACAGTCTGTACCCCAAGAGCCTCGTCCCCAGTGCTGTGCAGTCAGCTGTCCCTGTCTGCTTACTGCTCACACCCCAGTGGCCAGCAGAGCAGCTCGCCGACCTTTCCCGCTCTCCACCAGTTCCCTTTGGTTGTGGGGTACCTGCTAACAATCCCTGAGCACGCTGATTCTCACTACTTCTGAGCAAGGCATTCGAAAATGTTCTTTGATTTCCTGAACACTTTCTTTCCTCATCCACCTGCACAAGGCAAGGGATGGTTGAGGAGGGTGACTGGGGGGCCAGAATGTCTGGCCCAGAAGGACAGGGGATGGGTGAGGAATAAGGCTTGGGGAGTTCTCAGCCAGGACTCACAGACTCTCCTGAACGTTAAAACAGAGAGTCTTCCTATAACAACCATCCACTCTGCTTTGGAGCAGGGAAGCAAGATGGAGAGATACAGAACAAAAGAGCACAGAGGGTCCGACCCTGTCAAAGCCCAATTTATAAAAACAGGTAATGAGCAAGATGGCCCTTGGATGTGAACTTGCTGAACTTTATTTGAAGCCTCTAAGATGTACTTTGAGGCTTTGCTCATGGAGATACGCTTCTGCCTTCTGACAATGGGAATTGTGTGCTCACTTAGCTCAGGTATTACCCAACTTCTCCCAAAATAATAAATAATAAAATCCCCTTGAGATTAGGCAACTACTCTGAGCGGATCTACAATAGAGTAGATGCTCAAGAATTATGGGGGTGTCAAGGGTTGAGCCTTGCACATCACAGGCTAAGAATAAGCTGGCCTGGAGCATAACTCTGTGGGAGGAAACACCTTCCTTGCAAACTTGAGACCAAGAGTTCCATCCCGGGTGCCTCCCGCACGCATCAAGTATAGTTCAGACAGATTTGCCATCTGCGACCCCTGGTGCCATAATGGAGTGTGTAGCCTCCAACACACTGCACTGAGGCATGTGTGAGCACTGCAACTAAAATGGATGCACAAGCATCAGGCCAAGAGCATGAGTCACAGTAAGCACTCGGCCTAGTGCAAGACCCAGACATCACAGCATTCATGAAAGCAAGCAAAGTGGGGGCAAACCCCAGCACATAGGCAACTGGTCCATCATTAGCTGGGTGAGCAGAAGTAAGGTCTGTCACTTCCTTCAGCCTCAGTGTTTGTTTATTTGGTTGGTTGGTTTTTTGTTTTGTTGTTTTTTTATTTGTTTGTTTTTTGCTTTATGGGTCCCACCCAGCGATGCTCAGGGGTAACTCCGGGCTCACCCAGGAATTACTCTTGGTGGTACTTTGGGGACCCGATGGGATGTCAGAAATCAAACCTGGGTCAACCACTTGCAAGGCAAATGTCCTATCCCCTGGGACTGTCACTCCAGCCTCCATTTATTCAGTTGTAAAATGGGGAAACGAAATCATACACCTACAATCAGCTGAAGATGCTTGGGTGAATCAGCCTGCTGAGTGTGGGACACAGCTTCAGACACAACAACAGACACTGTCACTACTTCAGGAGCAATGGCCTGGTGAATCCAGCTGTGAGCAAGGCCTCCTACCTATCTCTCAGGCTTACCTACCTACCTACCCCTCAGGCTTCCCTACCTACTCCTCAGGATTACCTACCTACCCTTCAAGAATACCTACCTACTCCTCAGGCCTATCTACCTCCTCCTCAGATTTCCCTACCTACCCTCAGGCCTCCCTACCTACCCTCAGGCCCCCTACCTACCCCTCGGGTCTCCCTATCTGCCCCTCAGACCTCCCCTACCTACCTTGTCTTCTACTCTGTCAAGTTCAGGGGCAGGTGCTGAGAGTTTGTTCTGCCTGCAAAAAAAAAAAAATTGACTAGTATGGATGACATACCCTCTAAAGGAGAAATTGGAAAAGTCCCCTGGCTGTTGGTCTTTATAAATAATGTTTTATTGAAACATAGTCAAGCTTTATTTCCCACCACAGCTGTAAGCGAGCCTGGAGAGGCCTCACAGCATAAAGTATTTACCATCAGACCCTTTACAAAAAAGGGTTCCCAAGCTTTGCTTCAAGTGACTGTGGAAGGGCAAGGGCCACTTGTCTCTCCCATGCTTTGGTTTATGTATCTGTTTACAGGATCTCTGTACCAGAGCTGAGTTTCATCAAATTTTATTTTGATGGTTAAATCCTGTGCTATCCCTTGAAGAGAGCTTTTAAATCCTGGAGCTATCACTGTCACTATCACTATCTTCCCGTTCATCATCTATTTGCTAGAGTGGGCACCAGTAATATCTCCATATGTCCTGTCTCATACTAGTAGAGCCCAAGGGCATCTGCTTACTCCAGGAACATAAAGAGCCTCAAACCATTATATTAGGTCATGGGAATGACCTAATATAATTATTACTGGTACTTGGTATATCAAATACGACATGAGCAGCTTGCCAGGCTTGCCGTGCGGGTGGCATACTCTTGTAGTCACCTCTAAATAAAGCATTTATTGATGAACCATGCGACTGCAAGCAGCCACACGAGCCAGGCCGTGATAGGCTGGTCTGCTGGGTGGAGTTCTGATGAGAGGGGAAGTCCGGATATGGAAAATGGCGGCCCCCTTGGAGGGGGTGGGGGTCGCCTGGCTTGTTGTAAGGCTCTGCTGGGGTGGCGGACCAGGGCTAGAACCTTAAGTGGCTGGGCAGGGAAAGGTAGGTCTGCCCCATGTCTGTGAGTCTCTTGATCAGCATACCTAGGCCGAATTGAAAAATAAACTGCTGCAGGGTGGGTATCGATGATCCAGGCTGTGATAGGCTGGTCTGCTGGGTGGAGTTCTGACAAGAGGGAAGTCCGATGTGGAAAATGACGGCCCCCCATGGAGTAGGGGGGGCGTCTGGCTTGTTGTGAGGCTCTGCTGGGGTGGTGGGCCAGGGCTAGAACCCGCCATGCCTCCTGGGCGCCTCATGAGCGGCTGGGCACAGGGGAGAGCAAGTAGCAGCTTTGCCCCATGTCTGTGAGGGCAGAGCTTCTCGGCCTTTTGGCTAAGATCAAGTGTAAATCCTGGAGCTATTGCACAATAAGCTACTTCCTGCCCACCTGTGGTCTCCTGTAACGGGACAGCCAGGCCGTGTCTATCATCGTCCACTCATTCAGTCATTCACTGAGCATTTGCCTTTCACCTTGGTATTTAGGCAAATGACAACAGCTCCCCACCCTGGTGGCAATTTAGTGAAGAGCTGGAACTTCTGGGAGTGTGTAACGGGCCTGGCACCCCTCCTTATTTGGCACGTTTCCCAAACAATAAAGGAAGGATGAAGGGATCAGGGACAGACTCATTTGCAGACACCTTCCTATTGGTCCTATCCAGGGATTCGCTGATTTTCACATCACTCGAGAAAAGAAGGGAAGAGGCACCTCATAGAAAAGGAGATTTGAGTCATGAAAGATCTATGACATAAGAAGAACAGCCCGGCGAGAGGCAAGAGGAGGGGGTCTCTGGTCATATGGGGGGACCCTGGTCACAGGACAACCAACCCAAGCAAGTGGCCCAGGGAGTTTCCTGCTTATCCCCACAGAAAGGAGATGGTGCTGGGCACCAACCCCCCCCCCCCCATCACTCCTGTTCTGTCTCTCCCATGGGGCCTCGACCCAGCGGGGACCCTGTCACTCAATTCTCTCCCCAAGGATACTGCAGACTGACTTGGCACAGTGCCCCCTTCTTCATTCCCTATGCAGCCATATGTCAGTGAGAACTTCAAGGCAGTGACCGCCCCAGATTTGATTTCTGCCTTCATGACAATTACACCCAGGCTGCATCATCGACGCTCCACAAATATATATTAACTGAAAGAATTTCCCAACCTGTTGGAATCTCGGCTGACCTGGCCATGCTCTTTTTGCCTGCCAAGGCAGCAATGCTGACAGTAAAGGCTTTCAGAAGTAACTAGACAGCCAGGTACACTCACATTACTCCCAAGCAGCTCTACTTCTCCACATGACTTTCATTACAATCCACTCTATATCCTTCCCAGAACCCTTAGCCAGATGCCGCAGGGAATAGGACGCTGTGAGGGTAAAAAGAGGAAACACAAGGGTGACGGGCTGTGACCCTCTTAAAGGTATCAACCCACTGGCCTGAGTCTCCCACCCCTCATTGCAGAGGCTTCACTGCTCTGGCCTGAGGCAGATGACTACCGACTGCTGGGTTCCTGAATATGCTTGTGGAGAGACAGATCTTTGGGGACACTGGGACGCGTGCCTTCTCCCCTCGGTGGAAATCAACTCTCCTAAACTCTGCCGTGAGGGTGGGAGAGAACATACCCCACAATAGGCAAGGCCCAAGCCTAGCCCTGGAGCCTCTAATCCCAAAGGGCAATCTTCTTCCTCCACTGTGCCTCAGTTTCCTCTCTGTGACCTGCAGACCCCAATCTGGAAAGATCGTTGAGCACTGACCTGAAGCCTGCTGTGTGACGGAAATGCTACCAGAGGTGGCAGTGGGGTTCACTAGCCCAGCAGCACCTCAAGAATAATAGTGACAAACCCCGCCTAAGGCTGAGTGAAAACCCACTGGGCATCGCGACACTCGGCTACGTCCTCTGCCACCGCTTTCTCTTCTGCTCTTCATGACAACCCTAAAGGGTAAGAGGCATTGTGAGCCTACCTGAAACGGCAGCACAGAGAGGCCAAGCAATTTGTCCAAGAACACACAGCCAACAGGGTACAACAGCAACCGGGCCTTGCCTATCCAAACCCAGTGACTAAACCAACCACTCTGTACCCTCCAAGGCCAGGCCCTCCCTGGGCCTATCCTCCTGGCATTCCTCCTACCCAGCCTGGCACCCTTTGACCTCCTCTCCCTCTTTCTGTGCTGGTGCCCGAGAGGTGACCTACTCCTTCAAGAGCCCCCCACCAAGCCCTCCGCCTGACCCCCACGTAATGAAGGGAATTAATACGGCCCAGCCTCCAGCCCGGCCGAGCGCTTCCCAGCAGCCCCAGCCAGGCCTCTAATTGATTAGGCCATAAAGCCTGGGCACTAAATTGAAAGGAGCCGCACTAATTCTCTTTTATGTTAAATTTCTGTCTTTCCCTTTATCGAATCCCCTCCAATGTCCCTTTCCCTCCCCTTCACGGGCATGCTGTGGGCCTGTTTTTCCCGCACAGATTAAGTACCTAATCAAAATCTTGTCTCCCCTAATGGCATAAAATTGAAAGATAGATATTGCACTTTACACAGCTGATTAAACACTCGAATGTGGCTAAATGCTTAAAGGGCTTGTTACATTAACTAACTCTGTCATCTGCCCACTGCCTTATAATTGCATGTGCCGGGGCTGCTGGTGCGGGGGAGGCACAGTGGGACGGACCCCCCCTGGAGGGAGCCCCCTTACCCACTCCCAGTGGCCTCCAGCACTGAACTGAGCCCAAGGGCAGGAAGTCAGACCTCAGGAGTGGCCACCACACCCCCCCCTGGTCTAAGTGGTGGGACAGGTAGGTCAGACTTTCCCTGCTCACCCTCTTCTCCCATTCCCTGCACCTGTATGCCCAGGCAGCCCTCATTCCCCCACAGTCCCTCTAGTGCCAATTGCTCCCTGAGGGGCAGAGATTCTGCCTACAGGAACCAGCTACCAGGCTTCTACTTTAGCTCTTAACCATCCCTTCCCATCACCCGCAGGGGTTCACCTCCTCTTTGAAAAGATGAATCTTAGATGGATGACAATGAGATATGGCAGGAAGTCCATCCAACACTGCACCAAGTCCCTCAAAGGCTGGTTCTCTATTTTAGCTCATCAAAGGCACTCTGCATTCAAGTTCTAAGTCGGCCATTCATTCTTGCTCTAGAGCAAGAGAGACCAGGGCTGGCAGGCTGGCTCTGCACCCTGTTGGCTGTGTGATCTCAGCAAATTGCTCGGCCTCTCTGTGCTGCTATTTCCTGATGACTCAAGATGATGGCTTCTCTTACATTCTTGAGCAGGGATATTAGTCTGGGTTCTCCAGAGATACACAACCAATTGGGTCATCCTATCTCCATAGGAAGTTTATTGTTAGAAATAGAATCTTCAAGGCAAGTCCAAATCTGCAGTTTAGCAGCCTGGCGATCCAGGGGAATCAACAGTCCAGTTCTTGTCTGAGACCCAAAAAAGCTGGAGACCAAAGAGCACTAAGGGTGCAGACGAAATGTGAGGCTGGAGGCTGCCTGCTGGAAACTTGCTCAGGGAGACCCATCTTTACATCCCTGCAGGCCCTGGAGCAATTGGGTGAGGCCCACTCACATATCAAAGGCAATCTGCTTTGTCGGTTCACTCATCTAAATACTAGCCCCAGGGGCCGGAGTGATAGTTCAGAGGGTAGGGCATTTGCCTTGCATGCAGTTGACCTGGGTTCGATCCCTGGCATCCCATATGGTCCCCTGAGCACCGCCAGGAGTAATTCCCTGAGTGCAGAGCCAGGAGTAACCCCTGAGCATTGCCAGGTGTGACACAAAGAAGCAAGAGTCCCAGGGGCCGGAGCCATAACTCAGCGGGTAGGACGTTTGCCTTGCATGCGACAGGCCTGTGTCGGCCTGGGTTCCATCGCTGGCATCCCATATGGTCCCCCCAAGCACCGCCAGAAGTAATTCCTGAGTGCAGAGCCAGGAGAAACCCCTGAGCATTGCCGGGTGTGACCCAAAAAAAAAAAAAAAGCCAAAAAAAAAAAAAAAGAAGCAAGAGTCCCAAAGGAGACTGGCCTGCCCTGTTCCCACAGCAAATCAGTGCTGGCTTGGATCTTAAACCCTGGTTCACCCTCTGCCCAAATTATCTGTCTTCTCAGAGACCTGGGCCAAATTTCTTGTCCCCTTTTTCCTGGCTATTGTTGCCTCTATTGTTATGAGGTCACACACAGCAGCACTTGGAATTGGAATCAAGAGGTCACACATCCAGGGGGACCTATGGTGCTGAGAGCCAGTCTAGGACCCCACACATGCAGAGTATGCATGTGCTCCGCCTCCTGCGGACAACCAGTCCCAGTAGGAAATTTCTTCGTCTTTCCCAGCTGCCATTTTTTCACAGGTCTAGTGAAGACTCTAGCAGGCAGCCACAAGTATTTTTTTCTCCACCATCTGGATGCCAAGTTCTAGGCTGAATTTGGGCATTTTCCAGGGAAAGTCGGGCCATTTCTGTCTTTGTGGAGCTTAAAGTTGATAAGAGATTAAAAAAAATTAAAAAAGGGCATGTACGGTCAAAACGCTGCTCAAATGAGACATTCACAGATGATGCGTGCAACAGTAATAGCAAACAAACGACAGCCACCCTGAGGACTGGGGCTCCAATAATGGGGTGAGGGGTGGCTATAGACAGGGTGGCAGGTGAGTTTTCTCAGGTGACAGCACTGAGAGATGAAGGGCCGGAAGCACGTAGTCATGGGGACATCAGGACAGACTGTGACAGAGGGGACAAAACAGGGACAGCAAGTCCCAGAGCCCGAGGCAGGACTAAGCTCTCAGGTAAGTGGTGATCCAGGAGAGGCTGGCGTCAACCCTGCCTGAGTCTGGAGGCCACTCTCACCTCCATCAGAACCTCAGTTTGCTCAACTGTAAAATGGGGAGCAGCTCACAGTCATGGGGGAAGATCCAGGGTAAAGGTCCTGTCCTGTGGCAGCCTTTGTCAAGTCTGTTGTGTGCGCGTGAATGTGCACATGTTTAAGTGTGCATGAGCATGACTCTTGTGGGAGCACACATGAGCGTATGCATGTATAACGTACGCATGTCAGGATGCACGCACTTGCTTAGAAGCAGAGATTTCGACACACATGTGAGAGGGGTGTGTGTGCTCATATGTCCAGCTCGAGGACACTTTCCAGAGACTCTCAGTGAGGAGAAGGGTGGGTTGGGGTGGGAAAGAGGCTCAGAAACCATCACCTTCCTTTGCGCCAGGCCATGGTGCCCACAGCTCACACTTCTCAGCCATGTACTTTGCTTAGGGTTGGATTCTGTATTGCACAATATGCCTTATTAAAATATATATTGTGCCTTTATGAATCTTTAATGCAAAGTACTTAGAGAGGAGTCCATAATCCCCTCAATTGAGCTGTATAAAGGAGGTAGTTGGGGAGATGAACACTTCCCATAGAGCCTGCAGGGGCAGGTGAGGGTGGGAGTTGCCCGTGCAGAGGGTGGCGGTTCTCACAGACATAGAGAGGGAACTCATCAGCGGAGGGAGAAGCTCTGCACAGACAACAGCTTCTCACACTTACCAGGCCTACTACTGCCTTTTTTCTCAGGAAAAAAAACATCTCCACCACTGGGAATCGACGTTCTTTAGGCAAACAAAGAGAAAGAGCCTTCTCTTCTCCCTTCTACTGACATTGCACACAAGGCTACAACCGTCTGCCCTCGGATTGCTCTAGTATCTCCCAGAGGGCAGACTGTTACAGTGTGGGAGACACTAGAAGTTCCCAAAAAAGGAGGAGGAGATTCCTACTGACAAAGGGAGGAGGCGCCCATAGACAAAGGGAGGAGGATCACCGAAGCAGTGCTCCTACAAATGAAGGGCTGTGGTTCCCCCAGGACCATGAGTAGCTAGTTAAGGAGAGTAAAGGCTGTAGTTTCTGGTTCTGGCGTTGCTCTTATAATGTCATGGGCTGATCCAAAAAGTGATGCTGGTGATTGTTGGTGTTGTCCAGGATGACAGATGGAGGTCGGATGACTTGGCAGGGGGGAGGGATGGGGGGTAACCCCTGAAAGAAATTGCCAAATGTTTGGTTCATCAGTTTCTATTTAGGCACCATGGTGCGCAGTGCTGTGCATGATACAGTTTCACACATACAACTTCCCAACTCTACACCACCACCAGTGTCAGCACCCTACACGGGTCTCCAGGTCCTCTCTCACCACCCCCACCTCTCCTTGGTAAACTCAGATCTACAGGCTGACACTGGGTCTGTTGCCAGCAGTCAATTGTTATTCCCTTATCACGTAGGAGAGATCATTCTGTATTTGTCCCTGCCTTCCAATGCTGGGGGTCACTAGAGTTACATCCAGGGGTGCTCAGAGAGTGCTCTGAGTTCCACCAGAGATGCTCAGGGAACCATGTGGTGCCAGAAATCAAACCTAGGTCAGGTTTCGTACCACACTGCTGTACTATCTACCAGCCCAGTTGTTTGTTTGAAGTGAAACTTACCTATTTGTCTTTCCACGGCTCATGCCTTTGGTGTCCTACCTAAGAACTTTTATCTAACCTATGATTAGTAGCATTTTTCTTCAGTTTTCTCTTACAACTTTCATAATTTTTCTTTCACTTTGAGATTCATGATCAATTTTATGAAAAATATAGATTACTTAATATTTATTAACTTTTAAGAAAAAATTATAGATAGCAGAAGGTCTGGCTTCAGGGTTGTATTTTTTCAATAGAGATATTCAAACACTCCCACACCACTTTGTTAAAAAAAAAAAAGAAAGAAAGAAACTTTCCTTTCTCCATGGAAATGCATTTATGCCTTTATTGAAAATCAGCTGTCCATCTATGTATGAATCTATTTCTGGAGTCCATAATTATACTGCTTTTATCTATTTGCATATCTTAATACCATGACTTACAAGTTTGCTTCCTGCAGCTTTATACTACGTCTTGAAATCAGGTGTTACAAGCCCTCAGATGTCATTATTTTAAAGCTATTTTGGCAATCCTTAAATGCTAAATACTTGAGATTTCTTTATGAATTTTAGAATAAGTTTGGGGGAAAACTGACTTAACTGACTTAACAATAATGATCTTCCTGATTGCAAACAAGATCTATAACTTCATTTAGATTTGTATTTATTTCCCTCAGCAATGTTTGGAAGTTCAGTATATGGATCTTTCTTTTAGATTTATTCATAAATATGTCATATTTTTTAACTGTTTATTGTCCTTTTTATTCTACAGATTTTACACCTATATTTTATTGCTTCTGAACTTCAGTTTACAATTCTTCATTGCTAGTATATGCAAATTCTACTCCTCTTTATGGTCATTCTTATGACCTGCAACCTTAGTATACTTGTTTGCTCTAAGAACTTTCTTGTAAATTTTATAGATTTTATAGTATAAACAACGTACCACTTAAGACTGAAAAAAAAATGTCTTGCTCCTTCCTTACCAATTCACATAACTCTCATTTCTTTGGGCCTACTTGCATCACCAGGATCCAACAGAAAAATATTGAACTAAAATCATGGATGCAGACAGCTTGGTAAAGTCTAATACCTCTTCCCCTACTGACCCACTAATGAGTCCCTAATGTCCAGCTTTAAACAGACATCTTAGAAAACAGACCAAGTCTCCTCAATTTTCTGGACAGGTCTGTGTAGAATTGCTATTATTTCTTCCTGATAGGTTGGTTCAAACCTACTAGTGAAGGCATCTGGGCCCTGTATTTTCTTTGTGCAAAACCTTTTTAATTACAGATTCAATTTCTTTAATTCTGAGTTATTTGATGTTTTACTTCTATTGTTTTCTGCTTCCTATTTCATTGATTTCCGCTCTGAACTTTATTCTTTTCTTACACAAGCTTACTCCAGGTCAAATGTTCTCTTTCCTCTCTTGTTTGTTCGGGTGGGAACTGAGGTCATTGATTTGGGATGTTTCTCTTTTTCTGTTTGTTTTTGTTTTGCTTTGTTTGGGGGAATACCCGATTTGCTCAGTTCTTACTCCTGGCTCTGCACTCAGGGATCACTCCTGGCTCAGGGATCGAGATAGAGTGGCAAGAATGGAAGCTTGGCTTCAAGCAAAGCAAGCACCTTACTCACTGGACTATCTCTCCAGCCATGAGATGGTTCTCTTTCCTAACAGAGCCATTGGGTATTATAAATGTCCCCCTAAATACTGCTTTAGCTTCATTGCACACATTTCCATATGTTGTGTTTCAGTTTTTATTTTCTTGTAAATGTAGTTTTACTGCCGCCTTTAACCCATGGTTTCTTTATAAGTTTGGTATTTTGTTTCCAAATATTTGAGGAATTTTGCAGAGATCTTTCCATTATGAATTTCTAAGTTAATCCCACTGTAGCCAGAGGAATATTGTGCATAAGTTAAAGCCTTTTAAATGCACCAAGACTTTAGATTAGTTTGATGGTCCAGAATACAATATATCTTGGTCAATGTTCCATGTGCACTTAAAAAAAAGAATGTCATTTCTGCTATTGTTGGGTGGAATGGTCTATAAATAAATTCCAATTAGTTCAAGTTGGTTGATAATATTTAAAATTCTAGCATCCCAAATTAGCAGGACGCTGAGTTCCTATATTATACATAGAGGAAATCTTTTAAAGGAAGATACAGTTCAGGAACTTCTCTTGACTGTATATAAATGAGAAATAAACTTGTATTACACTATCACTGAGATATGGAGTTATTCTAGCCAGAGCAGTGTGTCTAAGCCTATTAGGACTCCCTTCTGATAGGCTGATTCTAATAGTTCCCACCCTCCAGAGGAAAAGGCAATAAAAACATAGGAGAGAAAAAAGTGACTTTTCCCATTGGAATTGGAACTACAGTTCACTGTGGCAAGAATTATCTTATTGAAACACCTATTTGGTCTTCTCATGTGAACTTGACCCAGACTATCATTTTCTACAAATTATAGTTTATCAATAAGCTCATATGATGTTGTGTTGGCACAGAAGGAAGCTTGTAAAGGAACATAGTTAAGCTGTGTCCTTCAACAGAGACTTATAAATATATGCTATTCCCTTTTAATGGTTTGAGGTTCTTTATGTTCCTGGAGCAAGCAGATGCCGTTGGACTCTACTAGCATGAGACAGAACATATGGAGACGTTACTGGTGCCCGCTCGAGCAAGTCAATGATGAACGGGAAGACAGTGATACAGTGATACCATGATTCCCTTTTACTCTCCTCTCTGAGTCTGTCTCTCAATGGATTCCCACCAGGGCACCATTTGTTAGGTCAGAGAATGAATGAATAGATGAAAGAATGAATTGTTCATTCAAATTTGTCTATGGAAATATTTCAAGCAGAATATAGAAAGTATTAGTCAATCCCTGGGATATGGTTAGAACTTTACATACTTGCTCCACGTGAAGCTGGAGAAAGAACAGTGCTTAAGCAGCCATAGCAGAATAATTTTCATTGAATGAGGTCTTTGACTCTATTGCAAACAGATCAAACTTGTTCTAATCCCTGCTGGACCACAAAGCAATGGAATGTGATCCATGGCCTAGCCAATCTTTCCCTATTTCAAGTAAATAGAGTCAGATGCAGATAAATGCCTGAAGTTGTGATATTTGGTGTAGCTTTTAAAGACCTCATAACTCTTACTGTGAAAAGTCCTTTTAGCTGATAGGAAATAGTGGTTTCTGCCCAAAGTTCAAGTGCAAAAAGTTTCATGGTAAAAAAAAAATACCTAAGGGCAAAAAAAAAATCCCCTACAATATGGAAGTCTAAGAATTAGAATCAACTTCCTATGAACACAAACAGAAAATCCTGAAAAAAAATATATATATATAAAATCTTCCCCAAAACTTGAAGGAAATATCAGGTCAAAATTAATGCTTCTGTTGATCCCCAGAGATCTGAAGTCCCTAAAAGACCTTTGCCCTGAGGATCAGAGTCTTTACCCAGACTAGCCAAATTGAGTTCCAATTTTCCCAGCATGTGGAACTTGAGGCCCAAGACATCATTTGAGGCTCGCTCAAGGGTGAGCAACTATTACTGGAAACTTCTCCTTCAACACACTGAGATCCCAAAGATCTATCATATGATAGGGTGACACATTCCAATGCCAGCCCCACTGTTGAGGAAATCATTCCTTCTTTCTCCTGCCACCACATTTAGAAGACTTGACCACCCACCCCCCCAAAAGAATCTCTCAGCATCAAAGTCCTAGAAAATAAGCACCTTAAGCCGCCCTTTTGGCAAATATGCTGCTCAAAGTAAATCAGCAGGAGTCCCCAAACTATACCATCAATTCAGAGCACATAGGTAGAATCCACTTAAAAGTGGAGAATTTATACCAATATATTTGGAGAAATACATCCACAGCCCAGGTCACAAATTAATCCCAAAAGTCATTTCCTAACAGAATCCTTCAGATAATACTTGGACTTCCCATTGCTGGGAGCGCAATCAGAAGTTCAGACTAACTTTAGTCATCTTCAGTCCTCTAACTTCAGTCCCTCCACCCCTCAGCTAAGGAAAAGACAGGCATGAGTGAACTCCAATGCTTCTTGGATCAGTCAAGGATTTTTTTTTTGTTTGATTGGTTTGAAGGGGGAAGGTTGCTATTGTATTTCTAGAGGGTTCTGGTTTGGGGGCCATACCTGGCTGTGCTGAGGGCTAACTCCTGGCTCTGCACTTGGTTCACGCCTGGCAGCCTCAAGAAATTATATGGGGTGCCAGGGACCAAATTCAGGCTGTGTGCAAAGCAAGATCCCTACCCACTGTACTATCTCTATGACCCCTGAAGAAGAGTTTTTACATAAAGTCACTGTGTCAGGGGCCAGACACATAGCACAGTGAGTAAGGTGCTTGCCTTTCAGTTGTCTTACTCCCTTCATTAACATATGGTCCTCTGAACCCAATCAGGAGTCATTCCTGAACATAGAGCCATGAACAACCCCTGAGTATCACTAGGTATGGCCCAATGCTCCTCTTCCCACCAAAAATAAAGGCATTATAGCTTCTAGGCTGGGACAGATGATTAAACCCATCCCAGAGAGTACCCTGCTGAATCTCTCAAGTATTTCAAAAGCACCAATTACTTAAACGCAATTGATATGCTGATTACACCTCGTTCTTATTTATTGATTAAAATAATAAGCAAATCTTGGTTAGCCTAATTCCAGTTACTATATATATTCAAAGGTAACAAAATGACATCCATGGGGGTGGGGGAAATCATCAATAATTGGGCTTTTTTGCACTAAGTCAGACTTTTTGATGCAAATCTGTCCGGGGGCACGTGTGTACCAGAAGACGCCTCAATTTTCGCTCCATTCACAATATATCCTTGTCCTACTTTCTCTCTTCTATGAGGGAAGCCTTTTAGGTTTTCCTTTAAGCAAGCCTTAGAACTAGGATTTGGATGTAAGTGACTCATAGGAGAGGTGATTTCAAATAGTGCTGCGAGAGATGGAAAGTGAGACAGTGAGGGAGGAAAGCGAAGAGTGCGTTAAGGAATCATTCAGGGGGCTTGAACAAACGGGCACCTTTGCGAGACTGTGAGTCCACCTCTTGATTGTCCTCTGAAGGTATAACACTGGGTGTCTGTCAACCAACCCCTATTCTTCCTGAGACCTGCACCTGGAGCACGAACTCCCCTAAACTCCTGGTCAGCCCCATTTGTTGCAGAAAGAAGTCATTAGCCTTTATGTTTCTTTTTTGTAGGGAGAGGGTCACACCCAGCGATGCTCAGGGGTTACTCCTGGCTCTGCACTGAGGAATTATTCCTGGCGGTGCTCAGCAGACTATAGAATGCCAGGGATCAAACTCAGATGGGCTGCGTGCAAGACAAACACACTACCTGTTGGACTATCTCACGCCCCTGTTAATCTTTATGGAACCAGAGGGTGACTACTGGAAATAGACCAAAAGGGTGAGTAGAGGGCACCAGCCACAGAGGGCCCCACCCACGGTCGGAGGCAATGCTCTAGCAGAGGGCTAGAGCATTCAGCATCAGTCCTGCTGGATCTGCCATTAGTCACTGGGCACCCACTCATTCAGACACTCATTCACCCAACCAGAAGAGTGGGAAACCACTGCACCCCAGGAGAGTCACCAGACACGGGAGTGGAGTCTGCGTCTAGACTGATCTCGTCATTCTAGACTGTTCTAGACTGTTCTCGTCAAACTCCTACACCCCTGATTCATAGGCTGGATGGCACCCAGGTGAATATTGTAGGCCCTGACATGGAGGAACTCACATTTCCTAAAGACCTTGATGGAGTTTCCCAACCTCCCAGAGACTTGTTTGGTTTATCCATAAAATATTCATACAGTCACACTGAGAAGACCAGTAATGACAATTTTTCTGTTAAACAGATGCTAGTCAATAGTAGATGAAGAAGAGAGAAAAAAAGAAAAAGGAAGACCCAATCCCTACCTTTGGGGGCTCCAAAATTAGAAGACACAGACAGAGTAACAAAATGGAGAGATGCAACTCTACCAGGACTATTGCTACCTCAGAACAAACCCAAACAGCACTACAGAAAGCAACCATCTTTTTATGCTCACGAATCCAGTGGGTTATTCCCACAGCTATTCCTACAAGAGCTGAATAGAAAAACAAATCTGTAGCTGAGATAAGAATCATCTAGATCACGGAAGCTGGGCTCCACAGGAAACATCTCAGGAGAGCAAGGTAGAAGCCGCATTGCCTGTTAAGGCCCAGACCCAGAGTCACCCAGGATCATTTTCTTCCTCTAGTCCATCGGCCAATGGTATCACAAAGTTCCATTCAGGTTCATGGAGCGAGGACACAGAACCCAACCCTCCCTGGGAAGCAAAAGAACATGTGAGGTGGGAAACCTTGGTGCTACCCTCTTCAGCCAGTACCATAGTCCAGACTCAAAGCTTAATGAAAGTTTGAAGCTGAATGAAGTTCAGGAACACTTCCTGGAGGCTTGAGGCTTAAGGCGAAGTCAAGTCTATAAAGAAAAAAGTGTATAAACGTATATAAAAAAAAATCAGTTAGACTATCATCATTCTTGTGCCCGCTTAAGGATACTAGATTTAGGATACCAGCTTATGGAAACAGGCTCAAAGATGGGTGGTGAGAAAACCAGGATAGGGTCCTCCAATCCTAGAGGATTGATGAGCTTTCTTTTAAGACAACAAAGAAAGTGGAGCCAACAGACCCCCGCGACATAGACTGAGATTGTCACGATGCTCTGTGAAAAGGGCAACGCTGGAGAGCCCTGACTTGGAGCTGAGCGCAAGGCTTAGCTGTTTGTTTGTTTGTTTTAACATTTTATATACCACCGTGAGATATACAATTACAAAGATGTTCATGTTTGGGTTTCAGTCATACAGTGTTCCAGCATCCCTCCCTGCACCAGTGCCCATAGTTCTTTTCCTACAGTGTTTGATTTAAAGCCCCCCAAAGACGGCAGAGATTTTTTTTTTGTTTTCCTTCTTCCTTTGTTTTGTTTAATACTAAGAAAAAATTTTAAGAGACGTTTATTTCCAAGCAAACCTATGGCAAGCCCAGATTGACTGTAGCCGTTTCTGCAGCTCTAGTCGGGGGTCTCCTGCTAACAGGAGTCCAGGGACCACGGTGTCAGTGCTGTGGTATATTTCCTCCTGCCGCCGTTAGACACAGCTCACAAAGTCAGGCCTGCCCGAGATAAAGAGTGTTGTTTTTCACGCCTGGAGAACTAAAGTGCTTGACTTACAGGCTAAGTTTCCCTTGTAGCAACTCTGCTGAAATACAGCCCCGTCTCTCAGCTACTAGCCCCTCGGGAGAGCTCTGGGGACCACCAACAGCCTCTTCTGCCTGGTTACGGAAAATGGAAGTGGGAGAGACAAGCTCAGACCACAGGAGGTGAAGCCTGGAACTCCCACAACTCCCCAAACCTAACGGTGTGCTACGGGGGCTCCAACCAGCAGCTCTGCAACTGTGTTCCAACAACCCAGTTTGTGATGCTCTCAAGGGCCACACTCAGAACTGCTGGGCCCAGTGGTTTTGCTTCTTCCAGGAGGAGGATCTGGTAGGCTTTGAGTAAGAATGTCTCCAAGGACTGTCTCTTTGATTCCCCTTGCCTGGTCCTGAGTTAATCCTGGTTCCTCTTTTGTCAGCACTGGGTCTATGGGTTGTGGAAAGATTCCTTCACAGAGCCTGTGTTTATCAAGTTAAGTCACAATGTTTATGCCAAACCCTCAGGCATAAACATTGTCCTAAACATTGGCAAAGCCAGAGAGCAATCACCACAGTGAGGGGCTAAGACCTGCCTTTGCACAGAGATCCTAAGCCTTTCATCTCGTTTTGTGAAAGGGGAAAGAACAGCATTTAATGTCCTTCCAGCAGAACCACTCAGACACAGGCTTGTCTGCGACTGAACATCTGCCCGTATCATGATCGAATTTTGTAATGGGTGAGTCAAGAGGAACACAGAGCAAGAAGATCTAACTTCGGCATCAAGAATGCAGAGTTTGGAGCCTGTTCTGTCACATGAAGTTTTTCAGAGAGTCATGCCTGGCATGGGTGAGACCCAACAGCAGGTAATTCTGTAGATGTCTAATCTAAAATTTTATCTGGGGGCCGGAGAGATAGCCCAGCGGGTAGGGCGTTTGCCTTGCATGCAGCCGGCCCATGCCGGCCCGGTTCGATCCCCCGCATCCCATATGGTCCCCCGAGCACCGCCAGGAGTGATTCCTGAGTGCAGAGCCAGGAGAAACCCCTGAGCATTGCCGGTGTGACCCAAAAAGCAAAAAAAAAATAATAATAATAATAATAATAAAATTTTATCTGGAAGCGAAACTACAACCATTTCCTTCTTGCACACCCTCGTCTTAGACTACAGGGGTCCAGGCACAAGTCTGGTCTTGTTCGTGTGTGTTTGCCTCTGCTTAGCCATCCTCATTGGATCAAGGGTTTCTGGCTGGACCAGCCATTGCCTGCATCCGTGGTTGTGGAATCACGTTACAGAAACCAAAGCAGTAAAACTGAACCTGGTCATGCCATTCCTCCTCAGGAGTTTCCTACCTCTGACACAATGTGTGTACTTCAGCATTTTAAAAATAAATTAATGAAGCATTGAATTAGTGAGTGAGCTTTTGAACTACAAGGTCAAGTGGAGTTAAGGTTAGAATTATCCCTAGGGACTGAGAACGAAATTCATGTGGAAGACCAAAGGGACAGCCTTGTCAATGAAGCGGGTATTTAGAACAGAGGGTGGAGCAGATAACAGAAAAGCCAATCTATGGTTCCTGTTGATGGGTTTTTCAATGCCTCCAGGAAATCCTCTTTCCAGGCAGCTGTGAATGGGCTTCAGTGGCAAGCTGAGCATTCCCTAAATTTGTACACTCTCTCCATCTCACTGCAAAATGAGATTGAGACCCGGCTCTTTCCTCTGGAAAATTGGGTAACTTCCCTTTTCATTGAGTATGGTTGGACTTACACTGGTTCAACATCCAGGAGAAAATGAAAACACAGCCCCGCAGCCAGCTATTGTCCTGTGCTATAAAACACTCTAACTCATGAGTGAATAGTTTATGACAACCAGACTCAGGCCTGCAGGGGAGATAGTCGCTTCCACAAAGTGCTGTGAGTGCTCCGTTTCTCCAAAGCAAGAGGGTCCGCCAGACAGCCCCTGAAGGCTGGGTGGGTACCAAGTCCCCAAGGTTGCCCCTTGGATCTCGTTAGCTAAGCGTACCTGTTGACAGGTGTCAGCTAGAACTCTTGGGAGAAATTCAGGTTGCCTCCTTCACAGCTGGAACGAATCATTCACACTAGTTCCCTCGCCTTGCACCACCCTGCCACTCCGTGATGGGGCCGACAAGTGAGGGGAGGGAGACGTTCACACTTATGTTTGCAAACTGTCACCTTTGTAAAACAGGTGGCATTTTTCTATTACAATTAAAAACACTTATGTCAAGTTTTGCTTTTAATTAAATCCTGTGCCTTCAACATGTGAAAGAGCAGTGGGGGACAAGTGGTCGATGGAGGTGCTGCCGGAAAACAGGAGCAGCTCCAAGAAGTTTCTAACAAGACTGAAAACTCCCCCTAAAAGTTACTGACCTCCCCTCTCCCCCATTGAAGTCTAAATAGAAAGTTCTGTAGCCTTCACTCTGGACTGTAAAGGGGATACAGGGAGGGTGCCTGTCACACTCATTTCTACCAATAGAAGCTCGACTTTGTTCAGGGATGAGGTACATATCTTTTGACCCCAGGATCTCACTCTTCTCCCACCAAGAGGACCCAGGGGTATTGACTGCCCAAAGTGTGCTCACACCTAGTGGAAAAGAGACACTTGAAGGGAAACAACCTCCAAACAATGGTGAGAGGATGTAATGGTTGGAGCCACAGCAACTGTTTTGTGACTGTGAGGGGAAACCTGAACATATCCTAGGGAGGCCAGCCCAGAAACATGGCATAGCTGAGCTGCTGAGCCAGCGGCAGCATCTTCATACCTCTAGATATATGATGTGAGAAAATAGCACCCTCATTATTTAAGACAGATTGTATTTCCTGTTACTTGCATAAAAGAAACATTAATATAAGGTATTGATTAAGCACCTGGATTCAGAGACAGGAAGTGGAAAAGTAGCATGAACTCTGCTCCTTTCCTGTGTTTTAGCTTTCCAATATATGTGAATGTGTACCAGTGTACATGCATGTGTGTGTGTGTGTGTGTGCGCGCGCGCGTGTGTGTTTTCAAGGTAGCATTCTAGACTACAGATAGGAATTTCATTTCTTTCTGGTGGGCCTAGAAATCTATTTCCTTCAATAGCTCTGAGGAAGAGATCAGGTGTATTGCGGTGACCAGAGAAACCATGTCACTGCAAACCAGCTGGTGAGAATCCCTCCCCTGGAAAGGGCCCCCATTTGGGGGTTTTCATAATCAACTGCACACCAGAAGCTGGCACTGCCCTTCTCCAATCCTTTTTCCCAAAACCAGAGAACAAAACTTTCAAGGGATTGGGAGGCGGGGGGATATGGTGCTTGGGAGGTAACTTTAAAGAACAATGTGCTTCTCTGATATCCTGCCAAAAGGGGAGCCAAACTCTGGACTCTGCTAATAGACAGCCACTGCCCCCCCACACAAGTTCCCCAAATGAGAAACTGGGTGGAGGTGGTGAGGCAGCAGGGCCCAGTCAGCCTGCTGGGGAGAGCGGCTGTCTGGGTTCAGGATTAACTGCTCCCTGCCTCAACTCCTTTCTCAGTAAATATGCTTCAATTCAATCTGCAGGAGGATTCGCCTCTCCCTCCCCTGGATATATATCTTTGACTTTCTAATGGAAGCCAAGTCGAACGAGGATTTCTTTCACAGTCATTTTGCTTAATGCATCCTTATCTGCACAGGGGAGAAACCTCTTTCTGCCATTCAGTGCTCGAAGAAGGCAGGAGGAACTCTAAGGCTGTCTCACTTTCTGGTCACTGGAGTCCAGGGTTCCTGACAGCCGAGCTATTTGCATCACACCCCCACTCCTGGTGAAGTGGACAGACCCGTCTCTGCTGCATCAACTCCCCCCCATCTTCCCAGCCCCAGAGAGACCGAGCACTGCCCTGACACCACCAGAAGTGAAAGTGCACCAGGGGAGAAGGGGTTGTCAGCCACCTGCAGCACCACCACCACTGCCCATGAGGCACCTTCTGGACACAGTGGCCTTCTGTCTCATAGCCACACACTCACTCACCTTTTTGGGATGTAGGAGTGGCAGGGGCAAGGTTGAGCCACTCCCAGAGGTGCTCAGGAGCTACTCAGTGTAGTGCCTAAAATCAAAGTGGGGTCATCTGCTTCCAGGAAAGAAACACACATCCTGTACCTTCTCTCTGGCTCTCCACCTCTTGCAAGAACACAGATCCTGTGGGTAGTATCTGGTTCTCAGTGGGCACAGAGAAATGGGCACTGAAAGCAAATATGCCTTGTATTATTTAATGCAACTTTTAGTGATGTGGCAATTACAGAGGTCTTATTAATTCATATTAATTTGGGAAGAGCGGCGTGAATGAGAAGCAGGGCCAATTAGAAAGAACAATAGTTTATTTACTCAGAGAAGAATGTAGAAAATCAAACGAGCCCAAGAGAATTGATGGTGAGATGCCTTTCTTGACTTCTGCATTAATGAATGTGTAAGAAGGTGTTGGATGGAACATATCAATTTGACATCAGCAGGTGTCCAAGTCAGCTGAGTAGAAAAGCAGTCAAGTCTAGGGGGCTAACAAAAGGGGGCGGAAGTCAGGTGACTCTGGTCTCAGTTTCACTGTACCACTTACCTCTCCTCTTTAAGCTGACAGTGTATCGTCCTTATCTGTAAAATGGGGTTCATAGTCATAGGGGTGGGGATCAGTATTGCCCTCCAGGGACATCATGATAAGAAATGGACCCATATTCCACTCTCCTTAGCACACTCAAAGTCCTCAATATATACCTCCAGCTCCTAAATAATGATTGTTTTCTCCAAGGAGGAGAGTTTTCTACATTTGAAGGCAATTTCTACACTGTACTGTGCTGATCCTGAATAGCAGTGAAAATATGCAAGTAGTCTCAGAGCCTCAGGACCCAGGATGCCAAGGGCTGAACTTCAGGTGTCCTCTATGACTTCTCAGACAACGGAGCAGGCTTGCAAAGGGGTAGATGGAAGAAAAGCCCCCGTCTTGCCATCCCACTAGCCCACTCTCTAACCTCCAAGCCCTGCAGGAAACCAGGACACTAGTCCTTTCCCTCCCTGTGCCCTCATGAATGAGCATCAAAAATATTTGTGGTGGTTTGTCCCAGTGCAAGATTCTCCAGCCAGCAAAGCTCTGTGTGGTGGAACCCCAAGCCCTCCGCCCCCACCTCCCAGGCCAGCACATTTTAAAGGCGCAAAACCAATCAATAGAGAGCATTCAGAGAGTGGCTGCCAGTGACTTAGAAGAGAATAGATACCGAGAAAGTCGTAACGATGATAAATCCCGAGCCCTGCTCCTCTCTGACTAATGTAGGCACTCAAACACGCCATGAATATCCTGCTTTGAGACGTGTCACGCTTCTGAGGGACCAATCAATCTCCGGCTCTCGGTGGACCACATTAAAATAAATTTGTCACTGTGAGTTTATGAAATATTGATGGTGTTTTTTAGTCGAGGTGTTAGGAGGTGGAAAGGTGTATCAGAAGAGGGAGGCAGGGAGTGGGAGAGTTGCTTTAATGAATTATCTCCAGGCTCTGAAAGGAAACATATGCAGAGGCTGGTGGGAGAAGCAGCGTGGAAGAAAATTCATTGGCAGGGAAAGCAAAAGGCTTCTAGAATGAGCAAGTTGAGATCTGTGAGGTCTAAACTGCAATGCAAAGGAGGCTAATGAACAGGTATTGCTTAGGTGAGGGTGGGAGGGAGGTCGTAGATGAGTGTTTCCTGGTAAAATAGGGTGAGAAAACACACACAAACCCCAATCTTGGAGAGATGTGTGCACACTAACATTTTTCTGAGCGTTCTGAAAAGGTCAGCCATAAAGAAGCTCATTAACTGTGTTTCCCAAACACTCTCCAAACTTACTTGACATGGTCAGGCGAGCATCTGACTGAGTCGCCGGGCTCCAGGAGAACTAAGCTGGAAGCGCCAAGTTCTTGCTATGCACAGGGTGGTCCATGAACCCCAGCTCCAGGATCACTGGAGAGCTTGTTAGCAGCCCCTCCTGGATCAACAGAATCATAATCTGCATTACAATAAGATCCTGACTGACTTCCAAGTGGTTCAAATGATTCGCCAGAGAGAGAAGACCATGATGGACAAGCTGAACTCCCCGTAAAATGAAAGGGTTTGCCCAAAACCCAGCTGCCCACCTGCACAGGAGAGACTCCAGAGTCTGTGGTCTTGTCCAGCATTCAGACTGGCCCAGTGTGTGGTGACCGTTCTTAAAGTGGAGGAGATGGCAACCCAGTCCTCTGATTGCATTTGCAAAGTCCAGAGCCAGGGACATTCCATCACCTCTAGCATAGTCACTAGGAGGGCATTGACCAGCCCAGCCCCCTCCTCAGCAGGTCCAGGCTTGTACCTCAGCCTCCAGGGACCATGCAAGAGGAGGAGGATGAACATGAAAGCGAAAAAGAACAGCCCAGCTAGAACACACACAGAATGGTAGGGGAGAAGTCAGTCCTCAGAGAGGCAACCCCTCAGGTTACCCACTTATCTGCGGGACCTGGCAAGGACTTCACCCTTCTGAGCCCCAAACTTGGCCATCTTGACCATTACTGTCTCCCAACACCCAGCATGGAGAACAGCTGGAAACATGCTTGATGTGAAAATGCAGAAAGAGTTCAGACTGCACAGTGTGGGGTGGGGAGGGGAACAGTAATTCCTGCCTCTGAGGGTTGTTGAGAGAATTTGGGAAACTGGACCTGAGAGGCGCAACAACAGGTACTCTCTGCGAACTCTGTTTTATTTCTGGGGGCTAGGGGTAGTGTGCAGGTTTTACTCTTCTGGTCATGCTTGGGCAGCTTAGATATTGCTCCTCCCTCTTCCCAGGAGGGAACTGCTGGTGTTGCCAGGTAACACCTTATAGATTTGCTCCGAAGGCTTCAATGAACTGGTCCTGAAGACTGTTCTGTTTCTCTGGAGAATCTACCTGGGAGATTATCTGATTCCTTCTCTTCTGCATTCAGAACAGTGTGGAGAAAGGATCATCTGGCACCCATGCTGGTGGACCCGTCTCCTTTCTTTATACTCACAGGCTGTACAGGGACCTGCTATGGGGTGGTCAGTGTCCTTCCCAGCTGACAGAGCACATCTGCTCCATCCAGAATTCCAAGCCCCTCCATTAATTATTCAGTCTCAACTCAACAAGTTTGTTGAACCTGACCTATGGAACCCTCATTCCAGTGTTTGTGGGAATGTCATCTGGTCCAGCCTTTATGAGAGGCAGTATGGAGATATATCAATATATACAGGAATAGAGCTGCCCTGTAACCCGGAGGTAGATTTCTTGGCATCTATTCCCCAAAGACAGAAAGGTTCATTCAAAAGAATGTGTGTATGTCATTGCCAACCTTAGTATAATAGCCAGGATATGGAAACAACCCAAGCATCAACTATGAATAAATTGGTCAAGAAGTTGTGGTATAAAAAAAAAATTGTGGTATATATAAACAATGGACTTCTATGAAGCTATATAAAATAACAAAATCATGCCATTTGCAGTAACACAGTTGGAATTCACTCACAACTCACATCTAGAATGAAGTCAGTGAGAAGAAAAGGGATAGACACAGAATGATCTCTCACACATGTGATGGTTAGAGATATATACAGCAAAGTAATAATAGCAATCCAAAATCAACATAAATGGGAGAACTGATCCACACAATTGAATTGGGGCAGGGAGGTTGAGGGGAGGGTGGTACACTGGTGATGGGTGTGGAGATAGAATTATGTACAAGAAAAAACAATTATTGACAGTATTCTAAACCACAGAATATCAATCAATCAATCAAAAAGTAAAAAACTAAGGGAAGAAGGAAGAGAAGGAGAAG
>JAJIBD010027107.1:37500-94871 GCA_021461705.1 Cryptotis parvus | reverse complement strand
GATAGCCCAGTGGGTAGGGTGTTTGCCTTGCACAGGGTCGGCCTCTGCCGCCCGGGTTCAATCCCCGGCACCCTATATGATCCCCTGAGCACCGCCAGGAGTAATTCCTGAGTGCAGAGCCAGGAGTAACCCCATGATCAAGTAGAAAGTTGAGATCAAAAGATTTACAGAAAGGGAACTGGCCAAGCAAAGTTAGTTAATATGACCAAATAAAAAAGAAAATTTAACTTGCCCTTAAGAAACACATCCAAATTAACACTATTCTGAGATGCAATTTTCACCCAAGGGACTGGGAGAAATCCAAAAATTTGATACTAGCCTGTTAGTGACGCCACAGGGAAGCAGGAACCATGTATTTCTAGTGGGAATATGAATTGGTATAACCCCTGTGGAGGGCAAATCAGCACCATCTATCAAAATTACATATGTATATACCCCTTGACCTATCAATTACACATTTGGGAATTTATTCTCCAGTTACACTTGCATGCATGTGAAATGATGTCTGCACAAGGTTATTCATTAGCATAGCCAGTAAGCACAAAAATGGAAAACAACTCCAATGCCCACCTCTAAAGAACTGGTTAAACAAACTATGGTATATCCATATAATATATTGAAATGAAACCATAAAATAATATGAGTGATAGTCTCTATGTATGGATATAAAAATGTCCAAATAGACCATTAACACAAAAAAGTACTAAAATTCACAGTGTCAAACTGTATATATTAAATCACTTTTGTATATAAAGAGAATATATATGAATATATATTGTGTTAGAGTATAGAGAATTCCTAGGAAACCATATATACCCTTTTATTTATTACACTGAGACAGTAACAATTTCTGGTCACTTTATGCATATATTATTCTCTCTGCTGAAAGCATAGATAAGCTACTCATTTTCCAAGAAGACCCCAAGTTCCCTTGAACTATAGAGAGTCAATTCCTTCTGTGGACCATAGGCACAATCCTTTTTGCCAGATTATATTGAAAATTGTGCCCATTAATATCATGAGAAAGTCAAGGGAAGTCATGGTCATGAATAATCTATATAATCTGATGATTTATCTGGCCCTGAATCAGCTCAGAATAAATTAGTCTTAAAAGAGTGACGTGAACAACCCATAGATAGATGACCACTTTAACAAGATATACACAGACAACAAAATATTATTGTCTTAAAAGTTTGGAAATTCTAATGTATGTTATTACATAAACCTTAAATACATTAGTTTATCTGAAATTAGCTAAAGTTACCAAGATAAACATTACCTGTTTTCTCTTATAGGTGTATTTTATTATTTTTTCACCCATCCCTCCCCAGTGCCCATTTCCCACTGATGTAGGTGGGCCCCCATGGGTGGCTTATGTGAGGCAGGAAGGAGAGAAAGACGATCACTCTCTCCCCCAGTCACCTCTGCCTCCTGGGCCCCATGGGCAGGCAAGGACTGATAAGGTCTGCAACAAGCCCTTGCACAGCATGGGCCTGAGCCCTGCCAGCCCCATGAAGTGGCCGTCAAGCCACACCTGATGTCCACTTTATTTCTAGGCATGGGAGTTGATCCCACCACCTGAGATTTCTCAGGAAGCCACAGACTCGGGCTAGAGCAAGGAATTGCTCTTTTGCAGGAAAGAAAAATCAGTCTTAGGCCTTACCAGGGTTTTTCAGGGTTCTTGTTTTCCTCGCAAAAAAAAGAATTTTCAGGAATAGATGAGCAGTGAAGTAAAATTTTATTTTATTTGGAGGTGTTTAGGAAGGGAAAGAAGGGAGAGAGAGGAGAGAGAGAGGAGGTGCCAGTGACATATATACATGTGCTTGATGTGCTCGGGCACCACATGCTTGACCACGTGCGCTCAAGCAACACATGGGCTCAGGCAGTATGTGTGACTAGGTGTATTTTAATGCATCATATTCATGCAGACACAATGCCACAATGCTGGTTGTTGGAGGGAGAGGGTGGAAGTTCTGGTTTAATGAAGATTCAGTTTCAGATGAAAAGAGAGAAAGTGTGGGGAGGTAGGCCGTGGTGATGGTTGCAACAGCAACATAATCCCACCGAGCACCACAAAGCTGCACACCTAAGATCGGAAAAGATCATGTGATGTGTATTTTATGAGTATAACAAAATGTATAATTAGAGGAAAAATCTTTATTTTCAATAACACTGGTTTTTTTGGGAGGGCATACACAGAGGAGCTTAGAATTATTCCAGGTTCCATGCTCAGGAGCCACACCTGGAAGTCTTGGAGGACCTCATGGCGGGCTGAGGATGGAATCTGGGTTAGCTTTGTGCAAAGCAAGTTCCTTACCTGCTGTACTATCTCTTTGGCCCTGTAAGAGCACTTTTAGATCCAGTTCCCAGTAATGGTAAATTTTGAATGCTATGTCCTTGTTGATCTGTCAAAACCAACCCTGCCCTTAAAGAAGCTTTCGTCTGGGAGTTAATTCAAAGCTGAACAGAAATGGTCACTAAGATCTTGGCCAACAGGCTGCCCACATCATCAATATAAATGGTGACCATTGGCCACAAGGTGGCAGCCAGCAGGTTCAGTAACACCCAGGAGAGAAAGGTATCTTCCCCTCACCTCAAGAAGCTTATTGTGCAACACTGGATCTAGCAGATGCTAAAACATTTGAAAGATCTTTGGCCTCCAGTTCCTGGCATTCCTGAGGTCACCCTCTCACTGACCCCTGACTTCCTCTCCTGTGATGCTGGGTATTGGTTAATGCTTCACAATTGAGAGCCAATTTCCATGGGCAAAATAAATAAAAAGTTTATGAAATATTTGATCCAGGTACAAAAGCACTGCTCATTTTTGTGTATTAGTTTTGAGTTGGCTATTGCTGGGGTAGAGAGGTGCTATTGATTTTTGTATGTTGATCTTGACTCTAGCAATTTTGCTGAACTCTATTATTAGTCCTAATAGTGTGTGTTGATTCCTGTGGTTATTCTGGGTAGATGATCATATCATTTGCAGATAATGTCACTTTTATCTCTTCCCTCCCAATCCTTACAAGCCTTATTTCTTTTTTGTTCCCTCACAACATTGGTCATGACCTTTTAAGTAAAAATTCAAAAGCAAACAACATGAGGTAGCAAAAGAGAGTAGATTAATTATTCTATATGAGATAGATTATTTCAGAGGTACCATAAAACTGTTATTTAATTACAGACTGTAAGAAACTTGAAATCTCTAAAACAAGGGATTGATGTTTCTACAGTATGTAAGGAAATTCTGCATATCAACAAGGAGAAAGCGTGAGCCCAGTGCAAAATGGTCAAGCAATACGAGACAATTTACAGATAAGATAACTCTACAGCTAAAAGAGCACATTGAAGAGATGCTCAGCATCATCAAAAGTTGGAGGAAATGCAAATTACAGCAACAATGAGCTATTGCCTGATACATACTAAGTGGGTAGAGTTGGAAAGCTGGATAATGCCAAATGTTGGCAGGAATGTGGGGATATAAGAACTGTGTCCACTGGTTAAGAGCATGTCATTTGCACCAATGCTGAAGAGCAATTGGGGGAACTTTTTGTTAAACTGAATGCATGCCTTTGCTATAGGACCCGATTTCTATTTTTTCTTTTAGGTTTTTAGGTCAGACCAACCCAGTGGTGCTCAGGGGTCACTTCTGGCTCTACACCCAAGAATTACTCCTAGTGATGATCAGGGGACCATATTGGGTGCTGGAGATCAAACTCAGGACTGCCACATGGAAGACAATGCCCTACCCACTGTAAATATCGCTCTGGGTCTAGGGTCCACAATTCTACCATGCCCACATATGGTCAAGAAGTTCTTGGCACTATTTCACTTGTTGAGGAACTGAACACAAAGGAGACAGCATTGTAGATGCACTGCATGGAGCCCCATGCAACAGTCAGGAAGAGTCTAGATGTGCACCAACCAATACAGGGGTACGTCATTTCATATGGTGGCAGGTTGTGTTGGGACTCCGTGTTTGCAGATGTCCCGTAAAAGTAGGAGCAGCAAGAGGCAGGCTGTGATGGAAGAAGCATTGTGGGCAAAGTCTGTCAGGAAAACTGGGCACAGTGGAAAGGCTGTTGGCCATTCTGTGTGACTCTGTGCTGGGCTCCTTCTCTCAGGTTACATAGCAATAAGTTCCCAGGTTGGTCAGTCAGCTTGTGGCCTCCTGGTATCTGAGGATTGCGGGACATAGGAGGGGTTTTCTGTCTCTAGGCAGCTTAGCAAGGGCAAGCAGGCCCTGGGAAGAGAAGCAACTGCAGGGGGAAGGAATGGGAACAGAGAGACGGTTGGGACCAGAGTCTGGTCACAGATCCAGGAGCAGGCCAGCCTAAACACACTGAAGAGCTGGTTTCCATGCTGAATAGTTTCTAGGCAATCCTGAGGGTTGGGGATGGTCTGCGTGAAAAGTCTGGTGCCCCAAGTGAAGTGACAAGTATCTCTGCTTTGACAATAACCCTGGTCCTGGTGGCCTTCTGGAAGGAGGCGGGTGCATGAGAGAAGTGGAGAGTCCTGTAAGGCAGCAGGTTTACTTCAGCTTGCAGTCTGGGAGACTCTCATGCCAGAAGAGTCCTGGCAGGAAACACATTTAGAAGCAAATCCCCAGTTTGTGCGAGGGCTTAAATCCTCGCCTTCTTCACATGCACACCTTCCTAAGCATTTAGAAAGAGTTTCACAGCAAACCTTGGGAAGCAACCAAGCACACCCGCCTCACAGGCACCAGGCAGAAGGAACATCTATTTCCGATATCACCCTGAAGAGCAGCCAGAAAACATGGCACGAGTCAGGCCTGCTGTGACTGGCCCGAGGGCTGGGACAGTTGGTCTCCCAGCACCTCCTAAATTCTGTTTTTTCCAAGTGACTTCTCCACTCTGGGCCCAGAAATGCCATCCCCATCCCCCCATCTGAGAGCCTCAGATCTCCTCAAAGCCAACACACCGTGTATCAATACAATAATTAGCAAGAAATGATCCCAGTGGCCTGAAAAAAAATGGTGCCTCTAAAAAGTCAAATTTGCGCCTAAGTTTGGCTTTGTCTCCCAAGAATTAAAGTCAACATGTGTCTGGGCATCAAATCAGAGAGACCTGTCAACTCTCTCAACATGTCAGTTCTGGGGGACTGAAATTTCTTTCTCAAAACAGTATCCAATTTCAAGTGTAGAGGAAGAGGACGTATAATACAGATGTTGCAAGGAGTTTGAAGTATCAAGTCTAAAACTATCACTTTTATTTTATCAGCCACCTCTGAAGGGTTCAAAGCATTTTTTCCTGTGCATTTTATGCCACATTTCACAGTCGTAGGCTGGGCAGCAGGAACCTCATTTTACAGGAATAAATGAATGAGCTGCTGATGCTTTCCACCACATGTCTGTCTGTCTGTCTGCAATCCCAGTGGTCACGGCCACAGGTTTACAGCAGGCCCAGACACTTCCAGGTGGCTCTGGACTTTTCAGGACTTGAATACAAATACACAAGTCAGGCAGCAGAGGGAAAGGTGGTCTGTGCCCCTCGAAGATGTGGCAAATCAGAGGCTCTGGATCTATTTAAAGGAAGAAGCCAAAGCAGTACTGACCCTGGGGCCAGCACTGACCCACAGGAATGCGGACCTCAGTGTTGCCAAATAATCTGATTTTTATAGAGAAGATGTAAATCTAATAATTATTGGATAAAATCCACTGATTTTTCAGCGTTAGCTTACAAAAAAAAATACATTGCAAAGCAAACAAATCACATCTGTGAGCCAGACACCGTCAGAGGCAGCCCATTTCGCAACCAGGGTCCTGAGATGTCACCACCGATAGTATTTCTCTGCATGTTTAGGGGAGAGAAAGAAAGAGCTTCTATTGAAAACCACTAATGACCCAGCCACATCTGCCCAGAAGGGGCGGCACCTCCCTTCTTCTGCTGTCTGGGATGTTTTCTAAGAAACTTCCTGTGATAGGTTTGAACTATGAGCTTCTCCTGTTGCAGTTCTCAGAGCTGGTTGGAGACAGGAGATTTTATCTGCTTGGAAAAAGAAAACAGAACATAAGGACATAAGGATGGGCTGGCTTTTTTTTTTTTTTTTTGCTTTTTTTTGGGTCACACCCGGCAATGCTCAGGGTTTCTCCTGGCTCTGCACTATTTGGGATGCCGGGGGATCGAATCTGGGCCAGCACAGGCCAGCCGCCGCGTGCAAGGCAATCACCTTACCCGCTGGACTATCGCTCCTGCCCCTATCTAGGCTCTTTTGTCGACAAAGTCCCTCCCTATCTTCCTGTCCTCAGTAAAAGTTGTAGTACAAGTGACGACCATTTGCTAGGGGCAGCGTGGCAGGCGGGATAGACCTGATCCACTGGCTGCTAGAGAAAAGCATACAAGGTACCAACTGGGACCCCATCTCCTAGCATAAGAAAAACCCTAGGGACATCAGGGATAGCATATCTGCTTCTTCACCACTCCTGGAAGAGAGCTTCCCATGCCTCTCAGCAGCAGTGCCTGGTCTTAAAGACGGATATCCTGTGCAGCACCCGACGTAAAGATGTTCCCCTGTCTGTCGAACAGAAAGCCAGAGGTAAAGGTCATTTACAAGGATCAAACAAAGATCTCTGGCTTGTATTCTGACTATCTCATATACTATAAGATTCCATGTTGATGCAGCCCCTGGCATGGGAGCCTTAATCTGCAGAGACCCCACTAGAGGAGAGTGAGGACCCCAAGCACAGGACTCTCAGATCCCAGACTGAGGAATATGACTCTTCTCAGATTTTCAGAAAAGCATGATTGCTTCTTACTTATTTTAAGTGAATTTAAAGTTTATTTCTTTTTTAGAGGGAACACACCAGCAGTGGCCAGTGGCTGAAGCTACTCCTGCTAGAGCTTAATGAGCAGGTCTTGCCATGGCGCTTGGACTGGTGGAGCTTAGGGGCCACTAGAACCACAACCAGCAGTATCTGGGGGGAGTGTGTATGCAGCACGAGAGACGGAATGGAGGCCTTTCACAAGCTCAGCATGAGCCTGCCACTTGAGCACCTCCCCAGTCTCTCAAGTGGAATTTCAGAGGCGCAGAGCATGAGTCAGAGAGCAGAGGTGTGTTGCCTTACATCAGCTGGGCTATAATTAATGTATGCATTGTTGAATCTCTTTTAGAAAAACTCATGATGAAACAACTATGAAGGGAGAGTTAGACACCCACCCATGGCCTGACTAGTGTCATCTCACATAGCCAGATCAGTTTATTTGGTTAAAGCAATGTGAACTTCAACCCTGAATAATTTATTGAACTATTGAACCACTTGTAAAATAATTGAAGCTTGAGTCTCATTTTACATAACAGATTTAAACTAGGGAGAAATGTATTAACAAGATCTCAACCTCCAGAAATAGCAAAGGCAGTAAAGAAGACAACAGCCTTTTCATGACACCCATGCATAAATACAGCATTTCCTAACTGCCCACTGAGCTTAACAGTGAGTGAGAACATATGACCCAGGCTTTACTGACCAAGGAAAGGAGCAGAACGATGCAGGAAAAAAGGAAAATGAATATAAGACTGAATCCCACAGTGCTCGGTGGGTCAGTAGACTGGTGGACAAGAAAGGAGTGTCTGTCCTAGATGACTTGATCACTTGATCACTTGAATCCCGTTATTTATCGATTTGCTTGAGCAGCTGCCAGTAACATCCTAGATGACATCAGCACCTTAACTGACATATTGTGGAGTTGACTATGGAAGAGGATCTGCGGACAACTGTCCACAAGCAAGATGGGCTTCAGAGTCACAGGGAAGGAAGGCACTGGCTCCTGCCACCTTGTGAGAGAAGAAAGAGAGAAGGCATTTGGACAATCTGTACACATCTGGGGCCTGGCAATCAGAGAGATGTTGGCAAGATAAGGAGTCCAGTGATCAGCCATGGAGATGGGGGTAGAAGCAATTCAACTTCGGGCCTTGGAAACTGGTTTAAGAGCATGTCTTGCCACCTCATTCTAAAGTTGTTTCTCCTGCAAGTTTTTGATACACACACACACACACAAGAGTAATAACAAACCAGGGACAATACACAAAGAAAAAGTAAGATATTAAATCTAGATTGTATTATGTAATGGTTTTGTAAGATGGAGATCACATGATTTCATAATCTGTTATTTTCTTTTTGCAATTAACCCTGCATAGCGCAACCACGTGTTGAATATTTCTGTCTCTCACGCTATAAAGTGCATCAAGTCCCTTTTAATGACTTCTTGGCATTCCTGTACTGTCATTCACTAATGATTATAGAATGTTTCTGTTGGTCTTATGGATGATCTGCAAAGATGGTGATATAATAGCAACAAGAGACACTTCTACAGTAGCATTCTATGTGCTTTCTCTTTCGGCCTCCATAACTCGAGATGGGCAATATTATTAATTTCTATATTCACAGGAGAGAGAAAAAAGAGCTTACAGATTTTTGGTAACTAATGAGCTATGACATTCTGGGCAAGGAGCAAAGTTGGGATATAAGTACCAAGGTCAGCTGAGGCTATAGGCAAACTCACAATTTCCGCTACCCATGGCTGCTGACACGTATCCATCCCATTCTACTAACTTCTTTAGGTTTACGCCTGTGCACTTACCATGGCAAGGAAAATCAGACTTCCAAACCTATAAAATCAAAGAAAAAGGTCACCATACACAGAGGTCTCTGAGTTCATGAAATGACTAAGAACTGATTCATTCTGATCTCATTCCCCAGGTTTGATGAGGCCCCAGGGAGGAGGGAGAATCCTTAGCTTCAATGTGGAGGCGTTCCCTGGGGAGGTGACCTAACAGAGAGTAAGGGGTCCACTGGCAGAAATGCCAATCTTGGGAGGTGAGGAGAGGACCTGGCGCCTGCTCCAACCCTCCTGTTCTGTGATCCCACAGCCCATCCGGCAGTCTGGGATGACAATTAGGATAGAAAATTGGGGGAGTCTTTGTTTATATGCCATACTTACTAAATCAGTGTTCCAAAACTATTTATGTGAAAGGAAAGTCATCTTTGATCTCTAAAAAGTGTTTGGGGGTAGGTGGTGGAGGAGGAAGGCACGAACCCATATATGGGAATGTGTTCAACTGGCACGGAATGCAAACTCGGCTTCTGTTTCCAATTATGAGCCTTTGTTCCCAGCTCATCCCCGCACCTTGCCGGAGCCTGCAGCCCAGCCTTCGTGGATCTGTGCGGGAGCCATGCACCAGCCTAAGATCAAATGCACTTTCACCCTAGGAGAGCTGGGACGTGGTGCTGGAGGAGGAGACCCTGTCTGGGGCTCCTTCTTTGGCCCTTCTTCCTTCTAGTCCAATAGATCTCTTTTTGCTTTTTTGTCACTCAAAATGAGTGTCTGATGCACTCGCATAAATTGTTAAAAGCAGTTTTAGGTAAAGGAAGAGAGAATAAAGTGGAGATTTTTTTTTCACAAAAGCCAACCTCAATTTATGTCAAAGAGGGTTAAAAGACCTTGGGATTAAAGCAATAAACTTGCTGCTGTCAAAGCTAAAACCCGCTAACAATTTAGTGCCAAACGCATGTTGTTCAATATCATTTCACATTATATTATGTCACAAAGAGCTGACGGGTCTGCATCACCCTGACAAGGCTGATTTACTCTGAAGAATTCATCGACATTTTGCACAGTCAAAGCTGACTTCATTTTGTTTGGATGGACGGTGGGAAATGTCTGCGCACTTGAGTTCGAATATTCGCCTGAAAACTATTTTTCGATTAAAGATTCAGAAGGCCATTGGTCCACGGCTTTGCAATGCAAGGTCTTTACAAGGCAGGAATAGACTTTTCATTGCTCCCATTGACAAGGTATTTAGACCTAAGAGTTTAATAAAAATCAACAGAGGTTAAATAGATTTTTTTGGCATCCTCTAAAGTATGTGACTCCTCAGCCAACTCTTCAGAAGAAAAATCATATAGAAGGATTGTTCCTGCTCTCATTATTTACAAACTGCGGAAGAGATTGTTTTCTTAATTATCTGTACTAATTGTCTTGCTTTCTTAATTATCTGCATGCATGCCTCTCTGCCCATTTTCTTCTCACCAGTGAAAGGGGCAGGTATGGTTGGTGACACCAGAAGGTATCCTGGTTCAGAGGTATCTCAGTCAAAATGATGAGACCAAAGTTTCTTTGTAGCATCATTACAGAAAACAAGTTTGAACTAAACTGTTGTAATGTGTATTTTTAAAGATCTAGAGTTAAATTAGTCTGCTTTTAAAATAAAATACATGAAAATATGTATAGGTGACTTATGCAAATGTCTATGAGATTGGAAACATGTATACTTATTTACTTATGTAGGTCTGAACTATTACAGCGCCGAAACATTCAGAGTGGTTTCCTCTGGCATTAGAGGTACTGATTTTTCCCTTTCCATCTTTATGGGTGTTTTCAACAGTTCTAAAAACATACAAGATTTATTTTTGTTTATAAAGTAAATGTAAAAGTGTATACAGCTATAAAAATAAGCCTCACATAGTGAACATTTTTGCAAATGTACAACCTCTCCTTTAAATTGGGGCAAGCATCTGCAATGCAACCAGGCTCTATCTGGGAGCTCCCAAACCTTCTCTCTCCAGTTTGGCCTATTCAGTGATCCACCCTCTTGCCTGCAGGAAGGGTAATGAACACCTGATGTCTTGCGGTTGCTTCCCAATTATGAGACTGCTTCCCTGCCAGATGTTCTCAGGGCTGCTGTTGTATTCCAGCTAACACGTGACTGACAAGTTTTGTCGTAAGGCCATGACAAGTGGTCAGAACAACTGCAGGTGACAATCAGAACCAACAGGTTCCTGAAAGAAGAGATATGTATGTATATATGCATGTGCATGTGTGAACATGCATGTGTGGTGTTGGCTCCCCAAGACCAGTAAAGGTAATGTCAGCCTTCCCTTGCTCTTAGCCTCAGAGGCTCCGTCACATCCTTCTCTCTCCTACTGCCCTTGGTGCTGTCTTTCTATCACCTGAGGGAACAATACTCTACCAAGACCACTTTTGAAGCAGTCATTTAGTCTCCCCAAATATTAATTTTTTTTGGTTATGGAGCAAAATTAGGGACCCAGGGAGATGGTTCAAGTTCTGCTTGATACAACCCTGTGGACGGTTTCCTCCTCTGCGTGATTAGCACTAGACTCCAGACTAGGTCTATGCAGGGTTGAGGTGGAATCAATCCCAGCACATAAGTTATGTACCAAGTGCCTGGTGTGCAGGGTTTGAGTGGCACAGAGGCTTCTGTTTGAGTGGCACAGGGTTTGAGTGGCACAGGGGCGCCCTGCATCCGGGGGTTCCCCAGCCTTAACCAAGACACAATGCAGTACAGACTCACAGAGACATTACTTTGTGGAGGGAGTTTCCCTGAATGTATCTGAGAGCATGAAGCCCAATGTGGCGGGGGCAGCTAGAGGAGAATGATGAGCAGTGCTGTCTCCACTGTGAGGTGAGTGCTGGGAAGCAGAGGCTCTCTCCTCTGTTCTCCTAGAAGCTTAGAAAGGCCAATGGTCACCTCCCTGCAATAACCCCACCAGAAGCTGAAATCACTGCACAGCTTTCCCCACTCTCTCCCTGTCCCCTCATGTCGGAAGAGGTACCCCCAAAGATTTGCGGCACTTATTGGCTCTTTCCTACTCCTTGGCCAGTAGTTTTCTCTTTAACCTCCCTGTGCTCCCAAATTAAGTCATGGCCATAAATATGTCCTGGAGGCAGCCAGCTTCTCCTCAAAGCTCATTCTCCTCCTCCCCCTCAGTATGCTGCCTGGGGTGGGGTGGGGATCACAACTTTTGGAGGGCTGCCCTCCAGGAGGCTAGGCTGGTGAGGGAACTGGCAATTTACAGTCCAGAGTGGAGTAGGGTTAACCCAGGCTGGCATGCCAGAGAAGGGCCCAGAACCACGATCAGAGAAAGGTGCTCAGAAGAAGGGCTGCCGGAATGCAGAGGGAGACCTGAGAGGTAAATGATCAGACTTCAAACAAGAACAAAGCCTCCAGGTACACAGAGTCCAGAGGGACTTGGGATGGGGCTGATAATACAGTCAATTGTCATCCTTTGATTTCTATTTCCTGAGCCGCAGTAGTGTGAAAACATGTTTCATGTGCAGATTGAACATTTGCATGTTTTCTTTATTCTGATCCTAAGCCCATGTTGTTTGTTTGTTTGTTTTGTTTATGGCCACACCAGGCACTGCTCATACTCGGGATCACTCCTGGCTCTGTTCACAGGGATCTCTTCTGTTGGGGTTCAGGGACCATATGTGGTGTCAGCAATCGAACTCAGGTTGGCTGCATGCAAGGCAAGCTCTCTATTTGCACTATGCCTGCACCCATTTTTAAGTTATGGGTGCAGGGGTAGTCAAATAGAGTGTTTTCTTTATGTTATTGAAAGAGAATAGTTTTGGTGTATTTCGGACTTGGTGTATCTCGGTGTATTATCAGCTCTACGATTTACTGATATTCTCTTACAATCATCCTTCCCTTTCAGCTGTGGATGGAATCTCCCATCCCATTCCTTCCTCTTCTGTTCTTTACATTAGTATCTCTCAACCTTTCCCCTACACTGTACCTTCCAACTTTGTTACCTTCCCTTTCTTTTCCAAGCCACCCTACTGTTTGGCCTTTTAGTCCCATTTATGTGATTTTTCAACTGTCGCCCTTGGAATATGCTCAAGGCCTCCAGGAGGTCACATTCATTAAGAAAAGCTGCTGTCAGCCTAGTATGAAGAGTTTTTTAAAGAGAAAAAAAATATCAGATCATTTTTTCCATGCAAGATGAACTTGAAAAGGTGCTATTCTCACCAACTCAGGTTCTGTACAAATAAACGAACCAAAAGCAAATATCTAAGAAGGTAAACATCCTCTGAGCTCTCCCTCATGATGGGACTAAATTACAAGAGGATCTTTCCTCCAGTCTGGAAGTTACTAGAAGCTTCTGTGCCCCCCATTTCTTCCCCCCATCACTCCCTGCCCCCTCGCAACCCCCACCTCCCTAACTGGGTTCCCTAACCCCAGCGCCTTGTCCCCACCCTTTTAGCACCGTGCAACACATCTTCTGCATTGGCCATCTGTCCTCACCTGCATCAAATTCCACAGCCTCAAGCATACACGCAGGACCTTTAGGCCAACCTCAGCCTCACATCAATGTCGGCCCGCACTCCACAAACAACCTCTCGCAAGAACTCGTCAGTCATTGACTGCTGGGTGAAAAGCTGCTGTAGGAAGGGTCCATAGCTGGTGTCCAGAAGGACCCCACAGAGTGTCTGCAGAGAGTGACAGAGAGTGTGTCCCCTCCAGTTCCAGCGAGAGCCTGGCGGGTGAGGCAGGTGCAGCCTCGGATTTCCATCCCCCTCTCTCTGTGTTTCTTGCTGCCTTCTTCATCACAACACCAGCAGTTCCACACAAACTACTGTGAGATGGGGCTGTTGGAACAGTCGCCCATAGTATCATCTCCAGTTTTGAGCAATTTTGAGCCCCACAAAAGAATAAAGGACCAGGTTTCCCAGGGGTTGAGAGAGATCATTGCCAGAGTGAGTTTTCACTCTGAGTGACTTTTCCGGAGTCTGAGTATGTCACAGGGCCACCTTCCTAATCAAGCATTCTTTAGTACTCTTGAAGCTTTCCACCTGGAATCTGGGAGGGGTCTGGGACAGAGAACCCGGCAGCACCAGGTTCTGGCGTCACCAGTGCCACGCAGACCCAGGGTTTCAGCTGCTGACCGCATGCTCTCCCCTTTCAGCTCTAGCGTGGCAGACACCTCCCTTTCTACTGCCTCTTGCAGCCTTGTTTTCTCCTTTTTCTTCTTTAAAGTCCCTCTTTGCCCAGTTCTCTGTCTCCTGTGATGAGGCTGGCCTTGATCATAGCCCACGCGAGTCAGATTCTGGGCTGTGAGAGCTGCCTGCAGACAGCCGCTCCCCTTCCTCCACAGGATGTGCTGTTTGTGTGTCTGGGGCAAGGGGGACGCTCAAGTGCCCACGGACGAGTTTGAGTGATCACAACTAGGCACAGCCCCACAGCCCCTGGCCCTTGGCAGAACTGCTAAGTCTTCTTTCTTCCTGCCGGGTGTTAATAAACTCTGGTTCTATCCCTGGCCCTGGTTAGCACTCTGCAGATCGCCGGTGCTGTGAAGATGCTCCATGAATGGACTCCCCCGTCCTCATGACCTACAGCCCTTTAGCCACTATCCCTCACCTGGAGCACTCGCACTCTCTGGGGAGATGGTTTGAACATTTGTGGGGTAAGTGTTTCATGTGCTACAGTCGGCTCCCAGCTCAACCTCATCCCAGGGACAGCCTCCAGCCCCCAGCCCACCTGCACTTGCTGGAAATTGTGCCTGCCTCTGCTCTCTGGATCCCTCTCAGGCCCGCACCCCCATCAAGCCCTGTCCTCCTTCGCAACCCAGTTCCTTCCTAACAGCTACTGCCTTTCCCACTGCCTTGTTTCCACCATCCTGGATAGGGCGGAGGAGGACACAGACCCCAGTCGACATGCTGTCACAACCCCTCCCTGAGGCGGCAAAACAAGGCTTTTATCCTCCCGGCAACCTCTACGGAGGAGGCTGCCCAAACGGCTGGTCCCCATCTCCTGCTGGAGGCTTTCCAACCACTTAACACAGTTTTTCAATTTCCACTGCTTATGCACATACATCTCCATCCCTGCGAATGGATTGCCACAGGAACTTTCCTCTCCAAAATTCTGATGGACGGCATTTTTTACCCTGGAATGATCTCTAAGTTAAAGTGATATTCACCAATATTCATTATGTGGTAATGGCGTAGAGCACCAGATCAAAAAATTCATGGCAAGCACATTGCACCATTCTCCTCCTTGAATGCATGCAGAGCAAATATATGACTCCATGTATATGCATGTGCACACAGCATTGCCTGTCTATATGCGGACAGAGCAGGCCTGCACATGCGCACGTGCTCATACACACGCACACACACACACACACACACACACACACAGCTTTGCCATGCCTTCTCCCTCAGACTTGGTTCGGTGGCACTGCAAAGAACCAAGCATTCTAGGAACAGGCCCATGGGACAGATTTGTCAACCAAGACACAGGTCACTGGGAGCTTTCAGAATGAGAAGTACCTTAGCAAGAGACTCCAGTTTTGGCATTCTATCGCCAGTCAGGAGCTAATTCCATGATTTGTTTAGACAGACTCCTGACCAACAAGAGCAAGTCTTCTTGAAAGGCCAGGAGAAGCAGGCAAGGCACCTTGGGCTGGGAACCAGGACTGTGCCACCAGGGTGCCAAGCCTTGAGCCTCACTGACCACTCCCAACATTCAAAGCAACCAGTCTGTCAACCACAAGCACCATGTTGAAATGAAAACACTCTTGGGAGACAGGAAGCGGGATATTATCGTCACACACGCAGGAAGCATAACATAGATGCTCAGATGTCACAAATCCACCATCCTCTCTCTCCCCACGATTCTTCTCTGTGCCCCTTTGCCAAGGGACCACCCACACCAAGATCATGAGACAACATGTTCTAGCACAGGGTCTCACGCCTCCCTTCCTATGCTCTGCTAAGTCTAGTTTTGTTTTCTCATGATATGCCAAGGACTGCCCCAGCACTGTTAAGTAGAAGGTGACCTGGACTTCTGGGGCTGATATCACCTTCATATCTTCCAACCTTTATAGATCATCACCACCTACTGCTAAACACCCACTTTATTCCCCACAGGAGTTCAGCACAAGCAAGTCTCCACCCTCACCCCTATATACAGCCAGAGTCCTGTGTTTACTCAAAATTTCATGCAAATGTCTGCTCTCTTCCCTATATATATACACAGAGCTGTATACGCTCTATATGCAGTCAAGTTTCCATAGAGACAGATGAAAGAATCTACCCTCTCTCCCTATATACACTTGGAGCCCTACATCCACTCAAAGGTTCCTCAGAGAAAGAAGTAAATGTCTGCTCTCTCCCTGTATAAACATGGAGCCCTATATCTACCCAAGTTTCCATAGAGATAGATGCAAGCGTCTGTTCTATCCCTATATATACATGGAACACTGTATCTTCTTGTGGATCTATATAGATATATTCTCCTTTCCTCCTCCTCTGACCTAGAGTAATGACAACCCGAATCGTCACCACTTGCCATTTCACACATTTTATTTCCTTAGTAGTGCCTCTTGGCAACTCAGGGATAGTATCACCGGACTTTCTCACACTCCATTGTTTGCCTTCAGGTTTGCTCTTTTATGTTTCTGAAAGATTTGTGTTAACCACCGAGAGGCTGTGATGATCAGGTGGAGTGTTTGGTTGTTTCATTGCTATGCTTGTACCTAGCCTCTTCTGCCTGAAATATTACACGAGCAAGACTGCCACACTTCCCCTGTGACCTGGGGCTGCTGGAAGTTGTCTGAGCACTGACAAAGGGGAACACACAGAGAGATATGAATGGTGAGGTACCAGTAGCACCCCTCTTCTTTGAAGAGCCCCTCTTCCTAGTCCTTCAGGGTCAGGGTGGTGAAGCCTATGTATTTCTGATTGTAGAAGTGTCCAAGGTAACGTTGATGAGCACTAGAGGAGAGACGCTAGGCAAGTCATGGGGGTGAGTGTGACAGTCACATGACAGAGCAGGGGGTCAGTCCTCGCTAAAGAGAAACTTGCTGGAATTTTCAGCTAAAGTCTAATAGGACTTGGCTCCCTCCTGGACAATTTCCAATCTCCACCTCTTTCCTTGCTTCCAGCCAAGTCTCCCAGGTATGGTGCAACATGCAAGAGGGAGACAGCATACAGAAGCCCACCAATTCTGACACTAGATAAGACCCATCCTACATCTAGACGAGGGGACAACCTCTGGAGGACTCATATCCCTTTCAAGAGGCAGCATTTAAATGCTTACTATGTTAGGTGCAGTCCCTCCGCTGACTCTGATTTTTCAGATTAGCAACAAGCAATCCCTTTTCTTTTCTTAAAGAGATTTAGCATTGTTTATTTAATGGGAGACATGTTCAGTGATGCTCAATCCAGTGCACGCCTTATGGGTGCTCAGAACACTAGGGCCACACCTAGAGGAGGCATGTGCTAACAGAGATTCAACTCTGGACCTTACACATGCTAGTCATATACTCTTTTCATTGAATCAGAGCTCCATCCAACAAGTGTTTTCTTTATTTTTGGGGTGGGGGGGATGTTGGGCCACATCAGGTGATCTCAGGGCTTATTCTTGGCTCTGTGCTCAGAGATTACTTTTGATGGAGCTTATGGGACTTGGTTCAATCACTCCCAGGACTGATTGTCCCCAGATCATGGTTGGCCCTGTGCAAGGCATGTGCTTACTCCCTGTACTATCTCTTCTGGTTCTGTTCTACAAGTGTTTCCCTTAACCCAATAAGACAGAAAATAATAATGACAGCCTCAGACTGTGTAAGGACCAGAAGAAAGGGTCACAAATCATTTCTCAGTAAAAGTACATACCCACTTACTCAGGGAGCCTGTTTTAATTTTTATTTTTCTTTTCCCCTAATTCTTGTACACTGAAGTCAATTTGCAATCATCAGCCTTTATTTGGCTCTACAAACCTGTTTTCTGTCTCCACTCAGAGAGGGCCAAGGGTGACACTGGCTGTGCAGAACAGGGACACAAACAAAAAGAGATTGTTGGTCAATACTATCCACCTTGGGAAAATCACAGAAGCAAATAGAAGCAAAATCAAGTGTGCAAAGTTGGGTCAAAATTTCCCCTTTCATGGACAGAAGCTTTTCTCTATGGATTCTGGATACAGGTGTCAGACCACCCATTGCCAAGCTACAAGTGACAGCCATTCATTCACATTTGAACAAAAAAAGCTTGTGTCAAGTGTCTTAGTAACACCGGAAACTGACACTTATCCCCAAAAGAAGAAAAATAAAGCCTAATACCCTGTGTGACAAATTGTATTCGTTTTGGGGAGTCTAAAACACAAATTATTTACCTATATGAAATTCTTCTATTATTTCCACTGCTAGAAAATCACAGGGTGGTAGCACTGTGAGTGCCTGTCACAGAGGGAGCATAAACAATGCAGCACAACAGAACCTTGATCTCTTCACTCCTCAGTGGCTTGGCTGGCTCATCAGCAAAACAAAGCATCCACTGGAAAGCATTAACCAAAATAGCCTGCCAGGAGAAGCAAGGCAAGTGAGTTTGAAGACAGAAACCCTATCCCAAGAAACACTTCTTAGAGAAAGGCGCAAGGGAGGCCCAAGTGCTATCCTAGGCTGGTGCAAACCTCCAGATATGGCCAGCACGAACTTCTGAGGCCCCTCCTCTCTGGGCTCTAGGTGGGAAGCACACCCTATACTTCTTCTTAGTACTTTAGTTTAAAATAGTTCTTGGTTCCTCCCCCAACTCCACAGGATAGGACAGAAACTCCTGACAAGTGTTCTGTAAAAGTGAACTTTGATTTAGGGAAGAGATGACAAATAAGGCAAATGGAACTTAAAATAGTTTTCAAGCAGCTACAGCTTGACCAGAGTGGTTGGAGAGATATCTTTTATCAAATCACCCAATTAGCAAAGGTTGAATTACAAAAGGAGTTAAAGACTAGAACAGGTATGAGGGCTGCTTCCTGAGAGGAGGGACCCAGAACTACCACTGCAAGTGAAGAGAGAGGAACTGTCTGCACCTGCCATCCTAGGCAAAGAAAGTCTGAGGACTCAAAGTCTGAGGACTTTGTTGAAGACTCAACAAAGGAGGAAGAGAAAGCAAGGGGAAGAATCAAGGCGGGGCAGGAGAAAGAAAATTTGGGGCACCAACTCCAAGCAAAGGGTCTGAGGAGTCATGGAATGCATGCAACAAGGGTGTGGTGTTGCCTTTTTGCCAGGGTTCTTGGCCATACTGATTTTCCACCCTTGTTGCCATAATACAGGACCCAGGATCCCTTTTTATTTCATGGGCTCAAGAATTTCCTAAGTTTTGGAAAGAGGTTTTGCTCGTATTCCATGTTGATGATCAATAGGCAGCCCAATTGGAACAGAGAACATCCTCTGTGGATGCACAGCAGAGCCCTCTGGGACAATGGAAGGAGTTGTACAGTATCTAGGAATGCTGCCATGTGGCTCCATGAACTTGTGGAGACCAAAGGGCATCTTGGTCATCAGTTAAAGTATCAAAGGGCTGCTTTGCTCTCTTGTCCTGGGCTCCTATGGATCTGGTCACTGGATCCCAAGCCTCACCCTCTTCTGTGTCTCTTGTTAGAGCCCCATTATCAGCATGTATTCCTTCCATCTTGAGAATTGTTTTCAGTTTGGGTATGAAGCTACTTTACATTATCTATAAGTTTCCTCCCAGATCTACTACTGATGGCCTTGACTTTATCCTGCAGGGGTCTATCTTTACATTCTTAAGAGCTAAGGTGGTTTCCTCTGCATTCTACTATGCTGTTCTTTTTCTGATTCATTGGCCATAGATGCCTGACTGAAATGGTTGAAGCTAAAGACTGTAGGACATAACGCCAACAAAAGAAGAGAGCATTTTGAGTTCTGTGATGCACCCAGAGGTGAGGAATTCAGATTCCATACTGATGATGAGGAGCGACAGTGGAACCTGACAGTGCTTTAGATGTGGATACCTGGGAACAAAACTGAATGGGATGGGGTGCTTCACTGGAAATAGATAACTAGAGATGACCATCGGGCTTCAGAAGATTGTGAGTTTTGTTTGGAACACTCTGAGTTTAAGATGCATTTGAGCTGTATGATTATCTGTTTTTATTACTATGTGTCATACATTGCAAAGTAATTCATGGTAGAATTTCAGGCAAATAATGATCCAAAAACATACTCTTCTCTAGTGCACATGGAATGCTCTCCAATATAGTCAGATACTGAGGCGTAACTCAGTAATTAATACATAAAATAATGAATATAAAGTGAATCTGAATCGTTTCATTAAAGATGGGAGGATGGGAGAGAGAGAGAGAGAGAGGAGAGAGAAGACTATGCACTTATTGCATGTACAGAGACCAGGTTTGATTCCTGGCACCATAGGATCTCCCAAGAACCACCATGAATGATCCCTGAATGCAGAACCAGGGGAAAACACTGAGTATAGCTGGGAAATGATCTCAAAATAAAATAACAATGATGGCGACATCGATGGCGATGATGATGATAGCTAACCAAAGATAAGTCCAATTGAAGTAGGTGGATTTCTTAGTATTTTTTTTTTTAATTTTTTGGGTCATACCCGGTACTGCTCAGGAATTACTCCTGGTTCTTCATTCAGGAATTACTCCTGGCAGTGCCCGGAGGACCCTAAGGGATGCTGGGGATTGGGCCCAGGTCGACTACATGCAAGTCAAATGGCCGACCCGTTATACTATCACTCTGGCCCTTAACATTAGTTTCTTAATTGGGTTTCTATCTCAGTGTTGTTTGTTTTCCCAGAGACTCCCTGACTCTTTGGTGCTGGCAGAGAGTCTTTATCAGAAAGGCTCTTTCTCACAGGTTCAGTAACTGCATTTACTTCTTCTCAGGAATTCCATGGCCTTGTACATTTTTCTGGAGCCCATCCTGTCTTCCTGCCTAAGTCACAGTGTTCAGACGAGAAATGTTCACTACATATGGAAGTGATGGCTATATGTACAAGAATCAGGGAAACAATGAAGATGACTACTCAAGGAACAATGAAGAAAGGAGGAAATAAATCTTGGAAATATCAATAATTCCAATGCTCACAGCAGAAACTGAGCCTGAAAAGATATGGGAGAGGAAACTTTAGAGCAGTAAGTAGAAAGAGAACATAAGAACCAAGGAATGTGTCATGACACATCCAAGAGCAATAGTCACTGCTGCCGAAGGCCAGTCTGCAAAAGGCCATGGGAACTGAGAATATTAAATACCCTGTGGGTGTAGAGGCATAGAGGTCATTGATAAACTAATGACACTGTTAATGGGATGATGCAGGCAGAAGTCAATGACACATACCTCACTGTCAATGGGGTTGAGGAAATGGAAGCATCAGATAACATAGATTATTTTTGACAAATGAACAGGCGTTATTTATGCCAGATGATTGCAGAGGAAAGCAATATACAGCAGCCATAGGAAGATCTGGAGTCTCTGTGCTTGTTTGTTTGAAGATAGGAATTTATAATCCATAATAAGTGTATTTGTGATGATTACAAAATTCTATATAGAGGAAAGAGTATTTGCAGAGATAAGTGGTGATGAACAAAGAGTAAAGTAATAAGATATAAATAAAGGCATGGAGCTGGGATTCAAAGATGGGGTGGCTTGGAAGAGGGCACATTCCAGCAGAAGAGGAAGATCAGGGTGAGAACCTGTACACATGCGGAGGGCACGAGGTTGGCACCAGGATGCTTAATCCTGTTTCCTGCTTTCTATACTCTTAGCAAAGCAGGAGGAGGTGCCATCTGCTTAGGGAGAAGGCAAACATTTGAAGGGACTAGTCACATCTTTAAAATTGTCTGAGAACAAGAAAGCCAAATAACCCAAGACATTTAGAAGACTCGATCAGGTCTGAGAGATCTTCCAGAGTTGACCATAGATTGAGAATGGAAATAGAAAAGCTTGTGGTGCTAGATTGGAGTGGTTGTCTACGTCTCCCTCAGTTACTCAAAGCAACAGAAGAAAGCCACTTCTGCCCCAGGGAAACCACAGTCAGGAGGAGCTATTGTTTGTAAACAGTCACAAATAGCCAGTTCGTATCCCAACAAGTACACTCTCAGAGAACATTACCTGTCTGACACTGCTCTATCCCTCTTCCACCACCTTCATCCAGTTCCAGGTAGCAAGCACATCAGTTAAAACACAAAATAACTATGTGACATTTGCAAAAGCATGGTGGAAATGTGATAGTGGCCAGAAATAAAAAGTAAACAAAATAAAAATTTTACCTGATCAGTAGATGGGTCTAACATGGATTGTATCTATAAGGCTGTGTCTTTCATCTTTATTTTTTTTCAAAGTGCTTTCATCTGCAGTATCTTATTTGCTCATAACATGACTAACAAGCCTTATATTCAATTCAGGAAACAGATCAAGGATCACAGGCATATTAGGTAAGGGGTCATCCAATCTTGGAACATCTAGGAGGATATTCGTGCCATTCATATATAAAGACATACAAATTTGGGAATATCTAATGTGGATAAATTGGCCAATTTAGACCAATTTGAGGGATGCAGACTTTAATTTTTTTTAATTTATGAGGTTTTTTAAAAATTTTGTTTGGCTAGCAGAACTAACCACATGTCCAGGGCAACGGAATGAAAAAGCAGACTCTGACTTTCTTACCACCTGCAAGGAGAAAAATCACTGTACGCTGTCTTTGTCTAAAGTTGTTTTCTTCATCTAGTGCTTTGGGGACATCTATGACGGAATGAAAACCCTGCCTGGGAGAAAGGACATTTTTTTTCTGCATGCGGAGAGGCCAGAACTGTGTGGTCAGTGCCTGACCACAGTCTATGAATCTAAAACTAATCTCACAGAGCCTGAGGCTGGTAGGAGAACCCAGCAAATGCATCATTTTTTTTCTGGGAGTTGAACTAAGCATGTTGTCCGCACAAGACTCCCTGGTGCACCTCCATGCACATTACTGCTTTGCCATCATTAGCAAAGTAAGAATTATCCAAATAACTCTCAGCACAGGAGAAAAGTCCAGCAGTTCTACAAATGAAAAATCTTAAAACCATCATCAGGCAACCCAGAATAAAATTCAAGGAACTTGACAGGACTATTTTTCAGAGAAGAGTTAGGAAGAAGAGAAGCTTGTGGAAATTGAGACTTTGATACAACTTTCAATGGGTGCAATATTGTGATTGATAAGAAACAGATATCTAATAAGATTGATTGCCAAGATATATTTTTCATTTATATTTTTATTTCATTCTTGGTGTACAAGACCTGACTTTCAGCTTCCCAAACATTGGAATTTAGATAAGAACAATGGTACCATCACCTGTTACAAACATGGTATCATATTCTCAGTTCTGAAAGTGTATTAGATAGATGTATACAGGTGAAATGAAGGGATTATTAATAAAATATCTTCATTAATATAACTGTTATTAATAAATTACCTATCATATGAGTTAATTATTAATAAATTTGTTTTGGTGAAAACTAATTTGATGGTTTTTTTTTTTTGCATTTTGGGTCTCACCCGGGATGCTCAGGGGTTACTCCTGGCTCTGCACTGAGGAATTACTCCTGGCGGTGCTCAGGGGACCATATGGGATGCCGGGGATCGAACCCAGCCACGTGCAAGGTAAACACCCTACCCGCTGGGCTATCGCTCCGATGTTAAGGTGGTGACTTTTAGGCAGGATCAGAGGATGGCTATTTTTGGTTGCCATGGAAATCAGCCATGAATAGAAATTCAGAACTTATGTCCCTCCAGATTTCCAGAAGGGAAAGACTGAATCAATTACCAACAGTCAGTGATTTGATCAATTACACCTCTATAACATAGGAGGATCTGAAGTTTTCCAGATACTACCCTGGTAAGCTCATGCTGTAGGAAGACCAAGAGCTTCTTTCTCAGGATACTTCACCTTATGATTTGCTATGATCATCTTTCTAATAATTTGTATCCTTCAAGAACTATTGTCATAAATTGGTGATCAAGTGTGTAAATGGGTTTCCTGAGTTCTGTGAACTGCTTTTACAAATTAATCTCACTCAAGGAAGAAGGCATGAGAATCTGTAACTCCCAGGCTGTCGGTCAGAAGCCCAAGTGCCAGTCCTGGCTTTCAGCACCTAGAGGGAAGGGCTGAGTCGAAGGACTGCGTCTTTCACCTGTGGAATCTGCTATTACCTGCCAGTACCTGTATCAGGCATGAGTGGGTTCTAAGGCACTCTGCTGGTGTCAGAGAAAGGCTTGTTAGAATCATAAAGGACTCTCCTACACATTGTAATTAGGTGTTCCAAATGGGGAAAGCAGGTCTTGTTTGCCTTCAAAAGAGGTTGTTTTTTTTTTAATTGGTGTGAATCCAGAAATCCATATCGTACTTTGGAAGATGTTCTTGAATTTCAGGGAGAAATTAGTTGCACGCATTCCAAGCTAGGATATGGCTGAGTCTATTCCATTTCTTAAATGTCTAGGAAATATCAAGAGGATCTATTAAGCTAAAGGACCCATGTTAATGCAACATTAGAGAACTTGATTAGAGCCCAGCACTCAGGAAAATCATTTTCAGCTTCGCACATGCTACATTGCACATGTAATATGTTGTGTTTGATGTTATTTGTCATTTATTAAATGTATATGCTAATATGAAGTGTTTCATTTCTTGAATATGGGATGTTAAAAAGTTCAGTCTCACTTCACACTCACAAGTAAAAAAAATTGTTTTCTGAGTTCTTTGAGCCAAGACTGAGGGTCAAGGAAGAATTTCTTAAAGTTCCATTTATGAAGTGTTCAAGGCTATAAAATATGTTGGAAATATCATAACTGAATGAGACACAGCCTCTGCCCTTCGGAGGCTTACAGTTCAGTGGGGAGAAAGAGACACGCAGAACCAATTAAATAAAATATGTCAAAAGCAATAATATAGTCACGTCAAATGCATCAAGGAATACAAGAGGAAAAAGATTTATCCTGATGGGGGTTTGGAAAAGATCTGTGGAGTAGGCAGCATCTAAGCCGAGACATATGGAGAAGTGATTCTGGTTTAAATAGAAGAAGAAAATTTTGAGGAATAATCCAACCTTTTAAAAAGCAAGAAATTGTCAAAGTGAGTTTCTTGATGTCACTAGAGATGCCAACTTGAAACATATCAGAGTGTCAAGCTGCGTGGGAGACTAATCCCCCTGTATGAAGCCTGAGCCTGGGCATGAAGGGAAGCGTGCCCCACCACTCCTGAGACTGGCATTTGGAGATTAATATTAAAGGGCCTGTAGAGAAGACAGTGGGGAAGTCATAAAGATATTTTCTTTTTGAAATCTTTGTTATCTTAGAACTGTCCTGTTATACTGTCCCCACCCCCTTTACCTGAGAGCACACCAGGCCGGCTGGGGTCTGCTGTCACTTCCACGAGCTGTGCAGGGGAAACGTGACCTCAGTAATCATAGTAACAACAAAGGGACAGGAAATACTCTTCATTAGCTTCTATATCAGATTGTCTGTAATTTCTTGGGATTTTGGATAAACTTTTTTTTTTAATTGTCCTTATCATGTTTGGTATTTTTCTCAATTACCCTTTCTCAGTTACTTCATCAGATACTTGCTGACTATATAAAAATGTGATTCCAACCCTTTTCTACATTTTATGATATAAAGTAATTCTATAATATATTTATATATTGTATATAATCATATAATATAATATAATATAATATAATATAATATAATATAATATAATATAATATAATATAATATAATATAATATAATATAATATAATATAATATAATATAGCAATACAATACAGTATAATATAATATATATTATAAAGTATAAATGTACCTTTTATATATTTTAATACTTACTAAAAAATTCAATAATTCTTTTGACTACTTAAACCATTTTACTTTGTGTGTGTGTGTGTGCGGCGCTTAGATCTGTGACTTCTCTTAAATGAATTTTATAACTTTTATAAATTAGATATCTAATATGTAGGACAGATGTGTTAGTCTATGTTACCTGTTTGTATAGTCTAATAAGTATTTCACTTCGTTAATGATTGTACCTTCATAAATTTGGTATCAAATGGTAAAAGAACATTTTTATTAAATTTAACAAAATTGCATGGTTTCTATCTTCCATTTGAATTTTATTTTTTTTATTTTATTTATTTATTTATTTATTTATTTATTTATTTATTTATTTATTTTTTTGCTTTTTTTGGGTCACACCCGGCAATGCTCAGGGGTTACTCCTGGCTCTGCACTCAGGAATTACTCCTGGCGGTGCTCGGGGGACCATATCGGACGCCGGGGATCGAACCCGGGCGGCTGAGGCCGGCCACATGCAAGGCAAACGCCCTACCTGCTGGGCTATCGCTCCGGCCCCTTCCATTTGAATTTTAGACTCTGTATGTCAATTTCCATAATAATCTTATTGCAACTTTGATTGAGGATACATAAAAATTTGAGATAATTTTGAGATTTATTTTTAAAAAAGACCTCCCAGCAAGAACATTAGGTAATCTTCAATTTATTTGCAAACATTAATCATTAAATATCACATATTCCTATTAATATCTATAATAACTTTGTTAGATATATTTACTTTCAGCTACACTGTTTTATGTAGCATATCTGATATTGTTATTTTGGGAAAGATGCTATACTTGGTTATTGTGACTGGACAGACGGTCTCTATTCATTCTAATACTAATGATCATTAATTGATTATCTCGGTGATTAATAGATTGTCTTAGGCTATATAAAGTAGTAAAATATGATCTTCAAGTAAACAGTTTTGTTCCTTTTCAAATTTTTCTCTTTTTTGCTAATTAAGATATTTAATAAATGTTTCAATTGTAGCAAGCATTTGTATATTTTCTAACTTTAAAGGGGAGTACTTGCTGGGGCCAGAGCGATAGCACAGCGGGTAGGGCGTTTGCCCTACATGTAGCCAATCCAGGTTCGATCCCCAGCATCCCATATGGTACCCTGAGCACTGCCAGGAGTAATTTCTGAGCAAAGAGCCAGGAGTGACCCCAGAGCATTTCTGGGTGTGGACCCAAAATGCAAAAAAAAAAAAATAATAATAATAATAATAATAAAGGAAGTACTTGCTTAACCAATCCTTTGTACATTTGCTAGAATTTTTGATATTGCCCTCTATTCCCAGTTTATTATTTTAATGATAATGGCATATTTTAAAAATGCTTTTGAGTATCTATTACAATAAATAAATGGTTTTCTACTTTACTATGTTAGGTAGTAATTATAATAACAGATTTTATTGTATATAAATTCCCAGATTTACATCTATAGCCCTAAATTTTCTTAATAGAAATTTTTTGTTTCATTAAATGAAATTCATCCACCCAGTTGCTCAGGGAAACCTAATGGAGTCATCCTTGACTCTTTGCCTTCTTTATTATATCACATCCAAATTTACTGGTAATTCTTAAGGCTCTACTCTCAAAATAAAATAATCTCTGCTTTTATTATGGTTTCCCCCAACTACCGACACTTCTTACTTGGAAGACTAAAGTTGATTCTCTAATTCCATGATTGTTCCCTTCATTAGATGCTGAAAGATGTGACTAAAAATCCTCAAGTGTCTTCTGCTCACAACATTCTTGTCCTTCCCACCACACTTAAAACCCAAATGTTCCCATATCCCATAAAGCTAAATGGTCTGGGCCAGGATGTTTCCCAGTATTTCTTCTCTAATTTTCCTTCTTTTTCACAGGGATTCACAGCCATTGAACAGTTTTTTTTCCTCCCATGGTATCATGCAAAAAGTTCTTTCTCTACTGGAAATAAGCATTTCCTGAGTTGCCACCAGTGTCCTTTCCTTCTGAAAATCCACTCCGGGAAAAGTCTTGAGCACTCTGTTATATTTGACCTATATAACTCATCATTCTTTATCACTTTGTCCTGCTCTGATCCCTCCCCCATATCTTGACATTTTATTATATATCTTTCTCATTGCTTATAAGAAATATTCCACAAGCACTATTCTGTCAGTTTCACTACAATGTCCACTGAGAAATTAACATGTTCTCAGATCTTACTATAGTTCTCTCTAGGTGGAAAAATCCATGTGCATTTGAGACCCATTAGGTTAAAACATATACTGGGCAAAGAATAAGGGTCTCAAATCTAAGCTTCTGCCTCAAAAACTTAGGGACAGAGACTAGTTTAAGCCCAAAGCAAGCACAAAGAGGGAAATAATATAAACCAGAGCAAGGTAACAAAATAAGAAATCACAAATACACACGCATGTGGAGAGAGAGAGAGAGAGAGAGAGAGAGAGAGAGAAAGAGTAAGAGAGAAGAGAGAACACATATCTGAGAAAAAATACAAGATAGATATCAATGAAACCAAAAATTGGTTCTTTGGGGATAAAAAACAATAATATTGATAAAGCTCTTGACTTACCAAGAAGAAAAAATAACGATAACCGTTGGGAATGAGAGCCCACTAGAGATCAGTAAATAAAGCCTAGTGACACTATTGTTACTGTTGTTATTACTGTCATTACTACTACATGAAACAAACTTTGAAAGAAAGGGATGTTTTTAACAACAATAAAAGAGTTTAAAAAAATCCTAAATATAGGCGTACACACTAAAGTATCTTCTAACTACACAAAGCAACGCTGATCCACAAGAACAAAGAAACAGATCCAAACTCACAGCTGGTGAAGTTAATTTCCCTTCTTAGTATTTGATAGAGCGTAGAAAACAGTTAGGAAATAACTGGGGCCCTGAGCTATTGCATCTCATGACTCTTGCATCTCATGCTGTAGACCCAGGTTCAACCCAACACCACGTAAGGTCTCCCGAGCCCTGCCAGGAGTGATTCTGAACATGGATCTAGGAATAAAGCCTGAGCACTGCTGAGTGTTGACCAAAAAACTTCTCCCCAGAACCTTATCCAAAAGTTAAAAAAGTAAGAAACTGGTGGCCTAGGATCTAGCTCAATGGCATTGTTTATTATTTATCTATGCAAGGCGCACAGTTGGCTGTGCTCAGGGTTTACTTCTGAACCTGCTTTTACAAATAACCTGTATGTCATTTGTATGCAAGTGGTTCAGGTTTAGTTCCTGGCAGTACATGGTCTAAGCACCCTTTCAGGAGCAACCACAGAGAACTTAGGCCAGAGTAGCTGCCTAGGCAACTGGGTATGTCCCAAGAAGTGAAACTGGACAGCACAGTCCCTCTGATTGCAACAGACTTTAGAGGAAGAAAATAGAAAGTAATTGGAAAATCCAACATTTTTCAGATAATTGAAGAATATTCACAAATGATTTGGCATCATGGCAGAAATCACAAATATAAGCACTGTATCACTGTCTTCCCGTTCATCATCAATTTGCTCGACAGGGGAACAGTAACATCTCCATATGTCCTGTCTCATGCTAGTAGAGCCGAAGGGCATCTGCTTGCTCCTGGAACATAAAGAGCCTCAAACCATTCCATCAGGTCATGGGAATGAGGTATACAATTGTTACTGGTATCTGGCATATCAAATACGACACGGGTAGCTTGCCAGGCTCTGCCGTGCGGGTGGCATACTCTTATAGTCACCTCTGATCTCCATCATTGTGTGGAATATGTCTAAAACTGATTAGAAGGAAATTTATAGCTTTATATACTTGTATTTGAAAAATCAATTACCTAAGTTCTCACCTTGAAAAATTTTTAAAATTCCAAGCAAAGGCCTAGAAATCATCTTTGGTAAAGTTTATCAAATGTTTAAGAAGGAATAATACCAATCCTATAAGAGCATTCCCACAAATTTGAAGAGGAGGAAATATAAATTTGTTTTATGAGGTCAAGATTATATATACATCAAATAAAATACAACCAGAAATAAAACAAACCTAGATACAACTCTAGGCTACACAGGTTTTAAAGTCCCTAGCAAATTGAAAATGCAATTTATTAAAACTTAACACACGTGTTCAGTTAGGATTTCTCCTGCTGTCAGGGCATTTTCCAGAGAGGTCATACTGGCCCTTGATGGACTCTCTATTGCCCAACCTACCCCTGCATCTGCCCCCATCTTCATTTCCTCATGTAAACATCCACTCCAGCTCAGCACTGCCTGGGGCTCAGAGACACCCCAAGCAAGAGCCCTTCACTTTGACTTTCAGAGTCAGCAAAGTTTGATCAATACTTTCTAACTTGTAGCTAAATGCCCCTTAAAGGTCAACCTGGTTCAAAAGGGCTGCTCGCATACCATGCTATATTTAATCAAAATGTGTGCCCATGTTCCCTGATGTATACCCAAATCTTTCACCATCACCCCCTTTTTCAGCTTTCCTTAAGTGTGATCAACAAGTCAACTTTTAAGATACTTTTTAAGTGTATAATTTGATTTTATATACAGATTCACTGTGAAGAACTTTTTCTGTTAATTAATTTCTGTATTTTTTTGTATCATGCATTTTCCTTTTTTGTAGTTTAGGTACATGATTATAATAGTGTTCTCCTTCACAGTTTGATGAACAAAGTTACTGCATCTCCATCACCCCAAGGTGTTGGTCTTACTTCCACTGCAGTTCTGGTCACCATCAAGTGTATATTCAATACTGCCTATTACCTTGTGCTGTTTCTCTATATATAACCACAGATGTCATATGTACATGCTTTTTTTGTGTGCAGAATGTTTAAGTTATACTCTCTTAGCAAATGCTAACTGCAAATGTGGTGTTATCAACTGTAAACACCACTTAGGCTTTATATCATCAGAAGAAAACCATCTGATAACTGAAAGCTTGTATCTTTTACCATTTCCTCCATACTCCCAGGTCTGGGAAACCACTTTTCTACACTGGTTCTATGAAAAAATTTTAAATTCCACATATTAGTGATAGGAAATAGTACTAGATTATTTTTCTTCCTGGTTTAGTTCACTTAGCATAGTTCCTGTTTCATTCATTTTCTGGCCAAGAATTGAGTTTTCTTTTGAAGATTAAATAATATTTTTTCTATATGATGGAATGAAATAATAATGCTATTTATGTTAATCATATCATTTGTATCATTTGTCTTTCCATAGTTCATTGATTTGCTCAAGCGGGCACCAGTAACATCTCTATACGTCCTTTCACATGCTAGTGTAGCCCAAGGGCAACTGCTCGCTCCAGGAACATGAAGAGCCTCAAACCATTCCTTCAGGTCATGGGAAAGAGGTCTATAATTGTTACTGAGTTTTGGCATATCAAATACGACACAGATAGATTGCCAGAGTCTGCCCTGCAGATGGGATACTCTTCTAGTAGCCTCTTATTTCGTGTCAATATATAAATTTTAGTTTATATACATATCCTGAACTCTCTCTCTAACCCCATACTTTGTTAAATATTGTAAGATATTATTTTATCTCTTATAAAGTCCTATACTATACAAAGCATTTCTCTATGGAAGAAACATAAGACAAAAAACAAATTTGGTTAATCATATATGGAGTAATTATATTAGCTATATTATACCTTATGCATGCAAACACATAATATTACATATACATTGTCTTGAGTCTTTCATCTTTTGATGGAAACTTCGTTTGATTCCATACATTGGTTATTGAGAGTCATACTACCATGAACTTGTACTCCTTTCCTTTGCCTTCATTTTTACACTTGTATCACTTCACTTGTCTTCCTGTTGTTCATCGATTTGCTTGAGCAGGCACCAGTAACATCTCCATACGCCCTGTCACATGCTAGTGAAGCCCAAGGGCATCTTCTTGCTCCAGGAACATGAAGAGCCTCAAACCATTCCTTCAGGCCATGGGAATGAGGTCTATAATCATTACTGATTTTTGGCATATCAATATGACACAGGTAGCTTGCCAGGCTCTGTCGTGCAGGTGGGATACTCTTGTAGTAGCCTCTCATCTTGCCCATTTATTGATGAACCACGTGGCCACTTTGCAGCTGCACAAGATGGGGAAAGATCACCTTTTCTGCTGGGTGGAGCTCTGACGAGCTGTGGAGTCTGGATGTTGAAAATGGCAGCCCTCATGGTGTGGGGGGGTTCCTCTGGCGTCTTGCCAGGCTTTGCTGGGATGGCAGGCCAGGGGTAGAACCTGCCTGCCCTCCTGGGTACCTCATGATCAGCTGGGCACAGGGAGAGCTGGTAGCAGCACTGCCCAGTGGTCTCTGGGTCAGGCATATCTGGGCTTGAAATAGACTGTTGTAGGGTGGGACTCTGTCGAGCAGAGCTGTGATCAGCTCTTCAGCTGGGTGGACCTCTGATGAGCTGTGGAATCCGGATGTTGAAAATGGCAGCCCTCATGGTGTGGGGGGGGGGGTCCTCTGGCTTTTTGCAAGGCTCTGCTGGGATGGCAGGCCAGGGTTAGAACCTACCTACCCTCCTGGGCACCTCATGATCAGCTGGGCACAGGGAGAGCTGGTAGCAGCTCTGCCCCATGTATCTGAGTCTCTGGGTCAGGCATACTTTTCCACATGTAAAAGTATTCAGTTAAGGGAATTTAAAATATTTGGGAAATTAAACAGTACAGAGTAGAAGAACCACATGTGGTTCTATTAACCAGAGGTTAACTTACCATGCTTTACATATAGTATCAGTAGTTTATGAAAGTCTTAAGCAAATATATATTATTTTCTGGCTTTAGAATTAAGCTTAGAAAGACCTTTAGAATTTTCTAAAATTAAATAATTCCCCCTAGTATTTAAGTAATTCCCAGCATCATTTCATAATTTATATCACCTATAAAATAAATGCTATTTAATAGGTGTTTCATAGACTTATTTTATGACCATATTATTCTCTTCCATTGACCTATTTCTCTATCATTCACTTTTACCAATGTAACATCATAATATGTTCTACTATCTGGTGGTGAAGCATTTCCTAAATACCTTTCCTTTGTATTCTTTTGCCCATCGCATATGATTACTCTGCTACATAAAATATGTAGAATGTTTATTTACCATGTTCAAAATATTTATCTGGAAGGCTGATTGGGATAGTATTCCATTTTTATGTTGATGAGAAAGGTAGTTTTCTAATTCTGTGTTTCTATTCAATTTACAGAGAGCTGGATAAAATTGGATGACATCATGTTAAGTAAAATAAGCCATAGGAAGAAGGTAATAGTATGATATCACATATATGTATAATTTGGAAAAACTGGTTGCAATGTTTTAAATTCTGCCCCTCGAGGTGTTGCAGGTGTGGCTGTGGTGCCCAACTTTGTAGGCAGGTGGCAGACAGGAGACAGGCTTGTCTACACCCAGGGCTCTGCCCCGTGGACCCTGGATGGTTGATGGTCTGACATAGAAAAAGACTGGGCTCCCTGGGATGAACCCAGAGCCACGTCAGAGCCTGGCAAGCTACCCCAGGATGTATTCAATATGACAAAAACAGTAACAATATTGGACCTGATTCCCAACGAATGGAGAAGTTACTGGTGCCCACTCGAGCAAATCGATGAACAACAGAAAGACAAGTAACAATGTTTTAAATGGGGGCAGGGGGTGATCAGAACAACTTTGTCCCCAGAGTATAGGGCAGAGAAGGAAAGAAAGAGTGGAGATGAGGGAGAGAAAAGACAGATGAGAAGCAATTGGGTCCAGGTCAGGGGAATCAGGTACAAAGGTGGTGTTAAGGAATGACAGAGCCAAATATCCAAAGCACAGAGTCGATGATACTGAAATCAAGAGACTCAAACTTTAACAACTGAACTTAGGAAGATGCCTGACAATAGAATGGGCTGGAGGGAAGAGGGATATGAAGGGAACCTGGAAACACTGGTGGAGGGAAACTGACACTGGTGGTGGAATCTATAATGCAAAGTTGTGTGTATAAAACTCAACTATGAATAACTTTGTAAATAGTGCTTTAATGAATTTTTAACGTTTTAAAAATTAAAAGCTTTTCTGGGGACAGAGTGGTAGTACAGTTAGTAGGGCATTTGCCCTGAACACAGATGATCCCTGACACACCGTATTATCCCCTGAGCCCTCCACTATTAATCTCTGAGCACAGAACAAGGAGTAAGTCCTGAGCACCTCTGGGTGCTCAGGTGTGCCATCCACCCCAAAGGCTTTGTGGTTCACAATAATAAAATTTTGCTTTGCCTAAAAGGAATTATAGGTAGTCTATGTTTTGAAAATTCATTTCAATCTCTTCTTAATAATTAATCACTATCATATATTTTAACAATAACAGTCATTTTTTAAATGCCTTCAAAGTCAACTAAAGTTGCTCCATGATATCTATCACTAACCACACAATCATTTCTCCAGGCAGTGTTGGAAAACTCTTCTCCATGTCCCAGACCCTTTCCCGACACCCCACAACTTCTATTATGTGATGTGAATAGATATTAATCTATATTATTTTTATTTTGCTTTTTAGCTTTGTAAAATTTATCTTTGTTTTAATAACTGCCTGTCCTTCTGGGATTAGATTCAAAGCTTCAGGGAGGAAGGCTACATGTGTCAAGTGGCGATTGCAAAACTGGATTCCATGAGTCTGATGGCTATGATGATGTCCGAAGATGATGGTTTTTCTTAGTCTCCCTATGCTTATGCCTCATTTCTTTTCCTTGATTAATTGCCTCGGCCATGTCTCCCAAATGTTCATATCTGCCATTCTTTATTACTCCTAGCTTTACTAGACTTTTGGAGTTTTAAAATTATATATACAGAATCTTATCTGCATATTTCACCATCTAAAGCTTTTAATCTATATCCCTAAGTTAGAGGAAATGCGTGTTCTTTTAATCCCTGTAGTATGTAGCTCTATTGTTACATCATAACTTTGCTAACTTTTAAAAATAAATTATGAAGCTACTTACCATCAGGAGGTTATGCTTATTAAAATCTTCCCTTGTTTGACCCTTGAAAAAATTTAGACAGATGTCTTCCATGAGTTTTTGTTTTTATCTTCCATTCATTTATTTTTAATTATAAGCATATTTAGGCTTTGGATTCTTTCTGTGTCTGGCTTTGGTTGTAGCTCATGAGTTTAAATTTGTAGTGACAATTATTACATTATTATTTTATTTTATAAATGTAAAGCAATTACCCATAGGTCTGCCTTTTTGACATCAGATATTTCTCCTCCAAATTGGAAGGTATAGATGGAATTCCACTAAAATGTTTGTATGTTTTTTAAAAGTCTGTGCATTAGCTTTCTTGGCAACAGGTTTTTACGAACAAAACAATTTCCAGTAGATATTGTTCAAAACTTGAGGCATGCACTTCTAACCCCTGAGAGTCCTCTGATGATTTTATTTAGTAATGGGAGCTTATATGCAAATCACAGTGGTTTCCAAGACTCCTTCTTGGAGGCAACTCTGATCTGTTCCCAAAGTTACTTCTACTTCCCAGCTAGTCCTCTGGATCTGCACTTCTCAAACAACCCCGCACTTCCTTGGGGAGATCTTACTTACCACTCTCTAAGGAATTTTATTCCTACCTTTATATCCTCCCAAGCATCATGGGTTCCTCCTCTCTAACATGTAAGATTCATGAGACACAGAATTGCCTCTTCTGTTAGCCAGTACATGAGAAGGGCAGAGCCTGGCACATAGCCCTTCTTGGGCTCCCTCAGAAAACTATTTGCTATCTGCATCCTAAAGGACCAGAATCTTGCCCTCGTGTCTCTTTTCCCTCTGAGCAGCGATGGATACAGAACAGATGCCCAATAAATACCACATTTTAGAAAAGTGCATGGAATTGATTAGTTTTTCTTTTCTTCAGTGACTTTAATCTGTTCCAGGGCTCTTGAGAAATATTTTTACCTTTTTTTGCAAAAAAAAAAAAAGTCTATGAGTCAATAGCTGTAAATAACCCTAAAAGGTTATATGGTCTCTACTTCTGACATTAACATGCAGACCAACAATTAAGACATCTAAGTATTTTTTAATTTCAATTTAATTTCCTCGAGTTTTCTTTCATTGTCACAAATAACCTTAAAAATTAATTCCTTATATCTATGTTTATTCCCACTTATTGCAATGCAACATTTTATCTTTGTTTTGTCTCTAGGTTTTGTGCATTGCTGCTGTAATTATATCTTGGCCAAAATTTGACTGTCTGACATGAAGACAGACAGAACGATGGTCAATATGCCCACCTTTAAATTCAGAAAAAATCCCTCTTTTTCCCTTAGAAGCTCAGGGACAAATCCAGCAAACAGATTTTTTTTTTTGCAAAGGCCAAGGGATCAAAGACAGAAACTACATCACAGAATTGTCTCTTGAAACCATTTTATCTTTCCCCAGAACTTACAAAGGCCAAACAGACAATTGCCTACATGGCAGAGAGAATTTCTGACAGACTTCCTTACCTCCAATTCTCCTTTTCCACAGGTCAAATTCAAGCTTCACCACTTTTCTACGACACAGGTTTACAGTTTTCAAGCCTTCTGCCATGTCAAACCCATGATAGCTACCCTGACAGTGGAAACTTTTCTCCATCTTGGCTCTGAATGATATACAATGCTGGAAGGCCGTGAGGGAAAAAAAGGCAGCAGAAAATATCTGGAGTTTAGGACACTTTAGTTTCCAGCAAGACATTGTCTTTGGGACAATATGTGCCATGGTGGACTATAATAAAATCAATTTCTTGGAACTAGAAGGGAAGTCTAAGCAGAGTGAGAGCATGCCCAAAGTGGAGCCAGAAGCCTAGTGAGCCAGGGGCTGGGGGGTCACAGAAGGAATCTCTTGTAAAAACAAAGTCCTCATGTTGGGATATAGATCCCGCTCGGTACTAAGAAACCAAAAGGAAACCCTCCAGGCTTGGAGTCCTGGTTCTGTTCTGAAGAACCTGCATTGGCTCAAAGTGGATGAGAGGGTTCTCTGGGGCTCCTTCTAATCCAGAGATTCTAAAATGTTCAGTGTGACTCAGCCTGTGTTCCTACCTGGTACAAAAGCATCATTTCTCTCTGTGGCACTTCCGGCAGAGGTTCATGTGGGATCTTTCAACAATTGCATCAGCTCTGCTTCCATCACCTTCCAACCATGCATTTCTCCCTGTCTTTCCCCACAGCCCATAGTTTTTCTCGAGTGATACCATAGTTTTACTGAAGGTACTCCTGAAGTTATTCATGGCTTTGGGGATGGCACATGGGGCTTTGCCTGAGATCATCAGGGATGTCCGCTGTCCAATACTATGAGATTGTTTTAATGCCTGAAAAGGGCTTAACGCATCAAAGAACAGAAAAAGCTGCCCTGAGTCTATTGATCCCTGGCCATTTGTTAGCCAGTAAATCAGTTCATTTCCATTCTCGGCCAGCCAGGTAGAGTTAGATCTCTCCCCCACTTGTAACCACACTCCTCTTACCTGTCTCTGAGGCATGAAAGCATTCCTGACACTTTTATTCCAGGGTTTGACCAGGAGCCTCCCCAATCATTTTTGAGATATGCCACAGAGAGACTTGGGCATGAGCTCTCTGCTGGAGACAGGCCATGCTTAGCAACCAAGCTTCCTCCTGGGGTGGGGGTGAGGGGCGGTGTGGGGAGAGGAGCCTGGAGAGCAGGAACCAATCGTGGGCCCCCTCCCATGGCTCATCTGGCCAGGAGCAACCCTGTCATTTCCCTGCCATGGGCTGGCTCAGACAAAGCTTTAGTTGAAGAGATTACAGACAGATGCTCTGGCACGAATCAGAGACCCCGTGGAAGCAGGCAGTCAGGTTTTCTCCTAAGCGACAGCCATCATTCTCCACAGGCAGCATAATTGCGGGTTTGCCCTTGCACTGTGCAAGCTATCTGAAGGTAAAACAATGGTGACCAGCATGTGTCTGCCTCCGAGGACAGAAGGGAACACAAGGACTCGATCACTTTCCATTAATTTTAATAAAATGTGTGTTTTCCAAAAGGCCAAAGGACCTCATATGCCACAACGAAGTCAAGATCTGCCAAGAGTTCACCCTCTTCCCCCCACCCCCCCAATCAGCCCAACCCTGCCACCAAACCTCCTCTTTCCCCGGAACTCACTGAGGGGTGCAGACAGAAACACTCAGCCAGCTTCTTCATTTACTCAGCCCTTTCTGGAGCTGCACACTCACTGCTGCAGCAGGGAAGACCGGCCCACTCCCTAGCAGGCATAGGTTCTCATGTCTTCCCCCACCGCTGAGGCCCCACAAGGTTGACCTCCTCCCAGAGCCTCCAACCTTCAGCTCCTTCCTTCCAGCCCCTCCTGGACTGCCCAGAAATACTGGAGCCTCCACCACTTCCTGTGTGTCTGCTGCCTCACCTGGTCCTTGCAGTGAGCCGTCAGTCAAGTGAGGGGTTCTCTCTTCCCGGTCTCACACTGCTGCATCCAGAAGAAGGCAGTCAAGCAGGAGAAAGGGGGTAGCCTCACAAAATTATTACTGAGGAAGATTTCTTCTTACATTTCCTTAGAACAAAGAAGGCAGAGCTGTCTGGAACAGGCCACCATTTTCAGCCTTTCTAGCCAGGAATAAAATAAAATCCCCTTTCTGAGCTCTGAGTTATGTTTATCACCTTGGTTTTTGTTTACTTGTTTTTGGACCATACTTGGCTATGTTCAGGGTTACTCCTGGCTTGGTACTCAGGGATTACTCCTGGCGGTGCTTGAGGGAACCATATAGGATGCCAGGAACTGAACCCAGATAGGCCATGTGCAAGGCAAATGCCTACCTGCTGCACTATCGTTTCAGCCCCTTGTTGACCACATTGGACACTGACCTCGGGTCCCTCATCCTCAATACTGAACCCAGTCACAACTCCACACATCTGGAACTTCCCCAAAGATTTCCTTTGCTCATCTTTCACTGTAAGTTGCCTCTAAGTTTCAAATCCCAGTAAAATATATACCACTTCATCAGAGCTTGGCAAGCTACTCATGTTGTATTTGATGTGCCAAATACCAGTAACAATTATAGACCTCATTCCCATGACCTGATGGAATGGTTTGAGGCTCTTTATGTTCCTGGAGCAAGCAGGTGCCCTTGGGCTTTACTTGCATGAGACAGGTCATATGGAGATGTTTCTGGTGCCCGCTCCAGCAAATCGATGATGAACTGGAAGACAGTGATACAGTGATTGGATTTTTCTTAAAAAAAGTAGAACTAGCAAGAATTTAGTGGATATATTATTGCCCCAAGGAAGGGATTTTGGCTCATTTGCAGCAAATTCATGGGTGTGTTTTTCTATCCAAGGCTTAGGAAATAAGTTTTCAAGTCAACAAATTTCTGTCGTCACACGAAGGCAAAGTCCTCTCTTTCCATTTTATACAGCCTGTGTTCCTCTGCCCCCCCCATCACATATATTTGAGACAGATTCCTTAATAAAATTCCATTTGTCTCCCACACAATGGCCTTGAGAGGCCAAGTTCTCCCAACTCCTTTGGGGCGTCTGGCAGCTGTGCTGACCTCTTGCCCTCAAAGCTGGATTTTTTTTCCTCAAACTAAGCCAGATCTTTGGACTGTGAGTGCAACTGGGGGTATCCTCTCTGCAAGTCCCCAACTGGACCCCAGCAGCACGAGTGTTCATGTGCTGGGAGAGGCCAGAGGATGGATATAGGAGAAAAGAGGCCGGCTCCGCGTATTCTCTACTCTCACCTGCCCACCAGTCTCCCTGCCTCAACTTCCCATCCCCCTTGAAGAAGCAAAGAAGGGTCTAGAACCAGATGTAGCCTCTTATAAGTGGCCTTTCTCCATATGCTCTGGACCTTTCCTATGACTTTGGCTGATCATCACATCTGGGCATGTTGGATACCAGCTTATTTATCACTGTCTCCCTATGGGTAGGAAGCAACACCACAAGCAATCCACAGCAGATCCATTCTGAAGACTCAAAAAGATGGTGCAAGTGACCTAACCCCACAACTTCATAATTTTGAATGATTTTTTGTGTCCAACTGGTATAATGCCAGGTAGGTCTCTCTAAAGCTGCCAAAGACCTAGAGGGGTCCCCTGAAAATGTATAAGGATATCACAGCATAGCAGCCAGGGCTAGAGTCCAGACCCTTTCCATCCATCTCTCCAGGAACTTGTGCCTTTATACTCACACACAGAACTATAGAGGAAATTGAGTCCACATGAATGGGGTCTTTTTAAATCTTAACCAGCCACATGTTGTTTTCTGGACCTGTTTAATTGTCCATGAAACCCAAAGTTGTCTGTCACATGGAGGGCACCCAGGAGAATCCATCACCATCATTGCCACAGACCACACCCTGCCAGAGGCAGCCACCCCCTGGGCACCGTGGGTGGGCAGGCAGGCAGGCAGAGCCAGGCTAGACATACTGCTAGTATTACCAGCTGACACATGTGTCTCGCTGACAAGTCTAGAATGGAGAAGGCCCTCACAGGCGGCTGCTCTCCCTTCTCCCAGACTTCAAGTTGAAGGCAGCATTGAAGTGAACACTTGAACCAAGAGTGTGAAGACAAGCAGAGGCGCAGCTGTGGAAACTTGGGAAAGCCACCCAACCCCTGCAATGTTCAGCCTTAGACACCCTCACAGGGGCGAATGATGGTGCCCCCTCCACCTCAGCGGTCTGGAGGCATGAGAAGACCTCCTTCCAGCATGCGTAGGAGGGCTGAAGCTCATCTTGTCTCCTTCCTCTGAGTCCTGCTGGTTCACAGAGCAGCCTTTTGTCTTTGGGAACAGCATTCATTCATAGATTTTTTTTCTGCGTCCACATTGTTTATGCCAGTGTAGTTCTGATGATTCTTTCCAGTGCCCTTTGAAATATTCTGACTCCCATTGAGGAGCCCAAGTTTCATGGCAACTTGGTAATATGTTCAAGATTGTGACTTCTCAGACCTGCCCCCAAGTCAGGCATTCGCCCCAGAGCCATTATTCACCAGTGGGTCTTAATCTGCAGGTGGGCAATCTATGAGGTGGCTGGTACTCAGGTGGTGTGGGATGATATATCTCTTCAAGTAAGCTAGAGACCTCTCTCACTACCTCACACCATGCTTGGGGATGGAGTGGGCACAGTGGGCAGAGCTCTGGTCTCATGGCTTCTGGGATGGTGGAGATTAATTCCGATCTTGGCTTGATTGGAAATGATTGTCTGATTCAGTACTTGGGATGTTTCAAGCCAGCCTGAAGGAATTTCAGGCAGATGTGACAAAAGGACACAAATGACAAGCACAATCTACTAACTACAGAAACTTAACTTTACTCAAAAGTGTACAGGTTCAATCAAATATCCAAGAAGTGGAGGCATCACATTTGAGTTCATTAGCATCTAAAATTAAGCCACCATTTCTGACTCATTGTTACACGGAGTGTCTGTGATAGTCACCATCTGTGCACTCTGCTCTATACTCAAGGGAAGAGCACTTGATTCTTTCCCTAAAGACCAACCCAGTCATCTTTGATCTAACTGAGTCAAGTTGGTCTAATTGAGTCAACTGACCATGCGGAAGCAATCACTCTGCCCTGGCAGCGTGTGTTGAGGTGATTGACACAGCCTAAGTCACGGGCTCCATATATGGGGTGGGGCCAGTCTGAGGGGAGTGAATCATATTTGTTTGAATTATGTGGACTAAGTAGAAATGAGGGAAATTAAGATGTGACCACAAAAATCAAATGGATGCCCAACAGAAATCCAAGTTGCAGCATTCACCAGAGGCCAAGCAAAATCTCATCCTTTCTCTAATACCAGAACTGGAAAACTTTTTCTCCGAAGGGCCAGATAGTAAATATTTTCATCTTTGTAGGCCATAAGGTCTCTGTCGCAACTACTCAACTCTGCTGTGGAGTGCGAAACTAGTCAGACAATACATAAATGAACGAGGATGGCTGTGTTCCAACAAAACTTTATTTAGGGACATTGAAATTTGAATTTCATGTAATTTTCACACGTCACAAAATATTATTCCTCTTTGGAGCATTTCAACTATTTAAAAAAATTAAAATTTTTTACTCAAGGTCACATAAAATACAGGTAACAGACTTGATAGGGCTGAGCGGTGGGGACAGTTGCTGAATAACACTCCCAAAATGGAAATGTCAGGGGTAGTAAACAAAGAGGCAGACTCCAGAGCCTCAAAGCTACTCAGTCCAGGTAAAAACTGGACACCCAAGGAAGAGGACTAAGAAAGAGCTGGAAGATGTCATTGGAACACAGTGAAATTTTGTTTGGTTAGCGATTTACCTATATCCTCTCTCATACTAATTTACGGAGAGAAGTCTATTAATCATTCTGGGTGCAGAAAGGAAATCGCATTCTCAGCATAAACATAAATTATCAGCCTAAAACTCAAATTCCTTCAGAGGGATGGGGCAAGGAGAAACTTTTGAATAGCTCAAATAGAAGCAATGGATGAGAGGAGATAATGCATCTTTTGAAATACAAACCTGAAAAGATGTTATGCTCAATTACACTGACAAAAGATTTGGGATCCAGCAATATCCTCTGTGGAATTCCACAGCTAAACAGGAATGCTAAATCACAGACTCAACTTAAGCAAGAGTAATCTAGCATAAGCCACATTACATGCACATCCGCTGGGACTTTGATTCTGCTCTGATGTTTACAAAATGCCTTTCTCAGACTCTAGGAGAAGGTGGTCCTGCCTGCTGTCTCCAAGATGCCATGCTCCCAAACTGAGTATTGAGTGGATGGGGTGGGGGAGGCACGAAAGAGTAGGATATTGAAGAGAAGACAGGAGGAGTCTAGTGTTTGGAGGGAGGGACTTCTATTCCCAGGGAGAAGGTAGAGGGATACAGAAGACTCTGTGTGGGGTAACTAGAAAAGAAGGGAGTGGAATATGGTGCAAAGTCTACCTAGACTCTGCACCGGCCAACCCAACCATCCTGGATTTTGCTACAAGAGTTGAAATATACATTTGGACTGATAAGCTCTGGATGGGCTCCTTCAGTCAGTCCTGGAGTCTCAAAGGGACACAGAGGGCATGTGTTTGGTCACATCCCCTGAGCAGCTGGTGCACAGGAGAACACTGGGGGTGGGTTAGTCATCCAAGGAATGAAAAGCTGACCAAGGAACCGGAAGCTGACGCTCACAGGCCACCTGCCTCTTAGTTTCTGGTAGGAGGTAGGTAGCTCTCATCATCGTCCTCACCGTGACCTATGTGAAAGGTTGACCTGGGAATTTGTACTACACATGCTCTGGGAAGGAGAAAAATACTTGGAAGTATAAAACAGAAACTCAAAATTCTAAGGAAACAGGATCTTTGCTGCTTGTTGGGGGCAGACGAGGAATTAATATGGAAGTTGTGATTCATGGCTGCTTATGAAGGATTGGAGCTTGAAACTTGCTTTCAACTGAAAGTGAACCGCCTGTTGGCTACCAGCTCCATGCCCAGACTTGTGCCTGCATATGAGAAATAAATGTAGGGCCAGTCCTGCTTGATAGACACAGGGCACAGTGATCTAGGGGGGTAGGATTTCCTACTTCTTGAAAGCACCTTGCACGAGGCCAGGGGTGCCATCCACGGAGGTTTCAGAGAGCAACTCCTCACACTTCAGCTTTGTCCAACATTGGGGAACTGACACCTTCCCACAGTCAAACCGGGAACTGGAAGGAAGAGGAGGGATGCTTGCTCTCTCCCCAGAGACCTTGGGGAAATCCCAGGAGTCAGGCACATATCTCCAGGGACAGAAAGTCCTTGCAGGTCACAGAGAAGGTGCTAACCTCTTGGGGCTGGTATACCAGGACACATGACAAACTGCTGTTTAGCCATCTGCTGAGGAAATACCAAGGTAAATTTAAACAAGAGTGGATTTGTGACTTCTGTCTTTTCCAAAAGATAGTGTTGGCAGGTTTATGAGAAAACCGTTCCCAAACACCTTGAATTTATATGGCACGCTCATTTCAAAAGCTCTTCCACATCTGTTAGCTCTTTGAAGCCCCTGGAGGAAGGTAGGGCAGAAAGGAGGGCTCAGTTTAGGGGTGGGGGAACAGAGCCCCATAGGGCTTCAGAGAGTTTGGGGCCACTTGCCAGAGGCAAAGAGGGCCTTCCAGGGGGGAGAGACTATAGGCACCCCGATCGTTTCCTCCAGGACACAAGAGAAGCTTCTCCTACTCTCAAAGCCTAGCCAAGGGTAGCAAAGAGAGCACAGAAAAGCTAGGTCAAGTGCACTGGGTGCACCTTTTCCTCTACATAGCTCTACACCCAAGGGCCCTATAAATCAGCCAAGGTTTCAGGTAAAGAAATAATGGCTCCACAAACAGAAACAAACAGGGGCTGATTGACAAGGGAGGCCCCTCATAATCAGTGCTGCAGTAAACTATACTAATTATGGTGTCAATTGGTAACATTATAAAGGTTGAAGCTACATAATGAAAAAAGAGTATACACACAGGCAGAGCGAGTTCAGCAAATGTAATTACAGGGTGACATTATTGGCAAATAGTATTTTATGAGGTATTAAGAAGGATATGGTGTAAACATAGTCCAAAACTTAGTAGCTCCACAGGTAAGGGGGACTCAAACATGGTCTAAGACTCAGCCACAACTACTGGCATTTGAGTATGAGTCATTTGGGCAGCCCCTGAGGTCTTGTTGGCTTCTTCCCAAAAAAAGATGTTCTCTGAGAATGGTCTTAATTTTTATCTTGATTCTTTACAGACTACATATAGCTATTCTTTACCTGTCCTGGGCTTATTATTAGACCTCTAGCCCCTAGATCCTGGACTATCCAATCTAGAAAGTACCATAGATGTTGGTTTAGCTTCAGAGTCACAGTGCGGATGAGGAAGTATGCCTGTTCCCGCCAACTGTTCTTATTAATGTTGAACAGTCTTCATGGAAGTCTGTTAGAGAAGCTCTGACCATGTTCTTTCTTGTCATTGTGTTCATAGTCTATGGTGACTAAAAGAAAATGGATCAAGAAAATCACTAAGGTAATCTCAAAATCAGGATGGTAGCATGTATGATGAAGGAAACAATGGGGGGGGGCTGGTTGGAAGAAGAGGCACAGACCAGTAGAAAATGCACAGATCATCCTGGAAGAGGATATAGGTGGATTGAGACCTATAGGAAAAATTGAAAAATTCTTTTCCAACATATCTCCAAACCCTAATGACAGAGTAAAAGTAAAAGGTGGGTACCCTTTGTTGAAGCCCAGGTATGCACAACTACTTGGTTCAGAATTAAAAGAGAAACTCTCAGCACTGAAGATAAGTGGGGGCTGTGTATGTGTGTATGTGTGTGTGTGAGAGAGAGAGAGAGAGAGAGAAAGAGAGAGAGAGCATTCTCTGGACCCAGAAAGAAAATACATTTGTGGGGAAAGAAGCATCTTAGATAGATCATGCCAAGGGGATTATATAGTGTCTTGAGTACCACGTGATGTGGTTCTCGAGTCCCCAGTACCTCTGGGAGTAGCTTTGGTTATACACTGAATACTAGATTTTGCATTCTGAAAGTTAGAGGAAGACTAGCAATCATGTAAAGCCAGACCCCAGACACTTTGGTAAATCACATTCTGTTATGGTTGTCTATTACTAGATAGCAACCTACCCCAAACTTAACAATGATAGGCCTTCATCCTCCCCATAAGTAGGCATTGACTAAACAGTTATCACTCTAATGTCAAAGAGATGATAATGGGGCTAAAACTTCACACATATGGCAGCTCCCAGGCCAGAGTTATTGGAAGAACAGTAGGCTATTGATTTTTCTCTTCTCCTGGCTTCTCTGGATGGCAAAGCTGGACTTCCAGCATGATAGTCTGGGTAAATGATATTTTTCCATGCAGGAAACATGAAAGTGCCATGCGGAAGCTGAAAAACCAGAAAAACTTTTGTGCCACAATCCATTGATCAAGATTCACTAAAATCATCCCTGACTCTAAGAGAGGGAAATTAGACTCAGTTTTAGAGTAGCGAAGAATGTACACCCATCTTTAAACTACCATATGCCTCTGTGCAGAATAGAATAACAATTTCTTTTACCTTTCTTGCTTTCTTGCTTGCTTGCTTGCTTTTCTTTCTTTCTTTCTTTCTTCTTTCTTTCTTTCTTTCTTTCTTTCTTTCTTTCTTTCTTTCTTTCTTTCTTTCTTTCTTTCTTTCTTTCTTTCTTTCTTTCTTTCTTTCTTTCTTTCTTTCTTTCTTTTTCTTTCTTTCTTTCTTTCTTTCTTTCTTCCTTCCTTCCTTCCTTCCTTCCTCCTTCCTTCCTTCCTTCTTTCTTTCTTTCTTTTCTTTCTTTCTTTCTTTCTTTCTTTCTTTCTTTCTTTCTTTCTTTCTTTCTTTCTTTTCCTCTCTCCCTTCCTTTCTTCCTCCCTCCTTCCTTCCTTCCTTCCTTCCTTCCTTCCTTCCTTCTTCCTTTCCATCTTTTCTTCCCCTCCCTCCCTCCCTCCCTCCCTCCCTCCTCCTTCCTTCCTTCCTTCCTTCCTTCCTTCCTTCCTTCCTTCCTTCCTTCCTTCCTTCCTTCCTTCCATCTCTTAACCTCTTGACATCTGTCACTCACACTCATAAGGTCTTTATTTTTGTCCAGCTTCTCCGTGTTTTTTGAGGGTCAATGTATCCTCATTCCATCAACAGCACCCATAATAGACACTGATGTACCTCCAGAACGCTTATGAAGGCACACCCTTCCAGAAGCTTCATGAGCATATTTTAAAATAACTGAGCTAATTTTTAATATGTCATTTTCCATGGAGGCTTTGTACTAAGCCAGGTCAAGGTAGGAATATCATGGAACCTCTGCACAAGCCTGCGGCATCAAGGCACATCAAAATGACATATAGCATCATTAGAAATGGAGAAAAGAAGCCAGGGAGAAAACTCTTTTTCAAGTAAGACACTCTCCTGAAAACAAAGATGCAGACTTGTCCTGAGATGAGAGCTAAATTACTAATGAGATGTTTAAAATGGTACATCTATGACAAATTGGCTTACGTTATTAAAAAAAAACAAGAAAGTCCCGGGGAAGACTGTTTCCAGTAACTCTGGGTCCAGGTTAACAGCATCTTCTGCTACTTTCATGTGACACGCGGATGAACACAGGGTTGTTCTTAAACGTCTTCACCTGTGCTGCCTCAGATTCCTTGGAGTCAAGATGGTAACAGCAGTTCAAGGTTTTTATAGGGTATCCGACCCCCACTCCTGGGATCTCCATTCAACCCATCTCTGGTTGCTCTCACTGGGATCCAGGTCCCAAACCTACATAGGGTAGGGTGTCAGTATATCTTGTTATGACTGTCCAAGTTTCAGGTTGTCCCAGGCAGCCTGGAAGCCCTGGCAGGCAGATGAGCTCATGCCTTTATAGATATGAGGGCAAGGAGCGATAATTAGGTTCGTTTGCAGCAATGAGGCAGCCTGGAGGCTGGGCTAGCAAAAAAAAAAAGAAAAAAGAAAAAGAAAAAAAGGAAATAAAAAGGCAGAACAAAGAATGAAGAGAATGAGGTCTAAAATATTCTCATTCTTTTCCCCACAGAGCTGGAGACCAGGTCAGTTCTCTTCGCCACTAGTAAATAAACTTCATTTGAAATTAATCCTTGTTGGTTCAAGATCATAGGTCAGGACCCTGGTGCTGGTTCTCCACTCAACCCTGTTCCTATCACCTAAAACTGAAGCAGCAAGAGGTGCTCTGAGTGTAGAGAGCACCAAGAATTGTCCCTGAGAACCTTTCAGCAGGTGCTTCACCTTGGAAGGAAGCCAGGAAAGGGAAACAGGCGCTAGGCGGTACGATGAAACATTGCCATTAAGTTTAATGCCTTTGTAACAAAGAATGCCACATTTATTATCACAAATAAATCCATGGATTTAACGCCCATCAGGCTTTAGACTTTATATTTCCATATAAAATAAATATGGCTGGAGTATAAGATTATGACTGCACCATTATTTTCTAAAACTATTTCATTTAAGCACAGTCAAGCTGCCCTGTGCTTTAGCTTGGGCACAGAGAGGGGTCAGCTGCTCTGAAGACCCCATCCAGAGCAATAGCCAACCAGGTGGGTTTTCCTGCACAACTGCTAGGTCTCATCACTGTTCAATGAATTGTTGCACTCTTTATAGGATAAACAATAAATTGCACATGATTTATCATATTACCCAATAAATCATGTGACAAATCATTAGGCAGAGTGATAAAATCAAGTGTTTTAGAAATAAGTTAATCTATGATGCCAATGTGTAAACTAAACAGTTGCTTAAAAACCCTATTTGCTAATCATTTTTACATAAAGAAAGATTAATGATTATGTAGATTAAATGTGTACTTATTCCTATAAACATCAGACAGCCATGCACCCTGTTGGCCTTCTCTTTTTAGCAGAGGGCCCCGAAAGCTTCCTTTTCACAGCACAGTTCTCCTTGGCTCCCTCCTCCCCGGTTTGTCTTGACTGAGAAAGCCAGGGCAAAAGGAAGAAGTGGTTAATGAAGAGCATGTCACTGGAGGGCTGTGCTGGGGAGGCTGTTCTCCCGTAAATTCTGTAATACACTAATTAACACTTTCATTAGGGCTTGGAGACAGGTTCCAATGCTGTTTGCTTCTCCAGCCTGCCTTCGACCCAGTGCTCTTTCTCACTTGTGACAACTGTGTTTATAGCTTCTCTGCCCATCGAGCTGGCTGGCACATCGAATCACCCTCAAGAGTACATGGGCATCACGTCACATTTGCCTGCCCAATATCATACATGACGAGCTGTGGCACCGCCAGGGCCTTAATGCACAGCCCGCAAATGGCCAGCCTCTGAATGCATAGGCAGATATTAAGTTAAATCTTTTTGGAGTCAAGCTTGTTTCATGTCAGTTACACAAGCATACTGGTTCCTTGAAAAGAACAAATGCTTTGTGAGTAAGGAAACAGCGCTTGGACTAAACCGAGCAATCATTCTAAGTGTCAACTCAACCCTGCCTTCTGAGGGCCTTTGTGTAGGGGACTAAGGGCCAGGCTGTTTCATTTTCAGAATAGGAATCCTAAACCACACTCACTGTAAACTCTGGAATATATCGGAGAGAGAGACACACACACACACACACACGAGAGAGAGAGAGAGAGAGAGAGAGAGAGAACTTGAAGGACAACCAGAGAATGTGTTCCCTCTCCCCCATTAAATACTGTTCCCTTAGTGCTCTGGACTTTGCATTCCTCAGAACTACAGCTTGGTCCCGAGGCTGATTCTGGAGAAGCAGCCAGAAAGGAAGTCATCCTGAATCTTTATGTGCCCGCTCTTCTGCCCAAATCCATGCTAAACTGCTTGGGAGAATGTTTAAACACCTAGCTTGGGGAATGGCCATTCTTGGTCACTGAAAGATTGAGACATATGAGAAAGGAGAAAGTTGTTGCTCTGAATAATCAATTCTTCAGAAAAGCTCTGACAAAACTTAAATGAATAAATTTTACTGACAGTTTCAGTTTCAATGAACTTCCTGAAAAATATTGACTCCAAGGCAAAAAAAAAATCCAGTAAATGTTCTTTTCCACATGGTCTTCAGCTCTTCCCAAGAGGCAGCTCATGAGCAGTTCAGAGGGGAAGGTAATAGGAATTCCACTTCCTTTGCTGGCCCAAGACGCATGGCTTCAGGCCCGCACTGGCCCCTGAGAAGCCTTCAGGTACAGAGTAGAATCGGAAGACTTGAACTCAATTGTCAAGATAAGGCAAGAAAAAAATCCGAGTAAGTTGCATTTTCAATGTCCGGAAAAGAAAGGAACCAATGACAATTTTTATTCTCCAATTTTTCTTTCTTCTTATCCAACCACCTCACATTTCTATGGATTCACATTCCAAGTGGAGACCTGCATCAGTCACAATAGGTTGAGTTTTGTTTCAATTGCAAAAAAAGAACAAAGTCTCAAAAACAAAGTGTTATTTCTCGCTCTTGCTCTGTCACTATCAGTCCAGGGAATGCTCTGAGGCCACTGTCCTCCCAGTGCTTGAGTCTGGTATGATCTTCACAGTAACGCATGCTTTCCTCTCCTCTGGGAAAGAACAGGAATAAGTAGCAGCCCCTAAGTGCATTCACCAGTGTTGACACATTTTGCTGGCCTAAATGAACCCCATGCTCATTCCTAACCAGGTAAGAGGTAGTGTAACTTTCCCTATGTCCAGAAGAAGAGAAAAAGCAGAGAGTCTTGAGTCACATAATGATGAAGAAACATCCTCAGATGTATGGTTAGGCAGTTTAATAGTTGTATAGATAATGTTGTTGTATACTTACACAAATCTAGGAAATAGTGCCCAGTGAGACAGACAGTCCGTAGTTCACTGAATCATGATTTTGTGGTACATGACTGTACTGATGAACATTCATAAAGTTGATCACACAACCCACAAATATGCAGTCACACCATTCTACAAAAGTGAAGAATCAAATAGTACAGAAGGGATGTGGTGCATGTGTTCAACCCTCGTTTGATCCCTGGTATCACGTGCTACCCTCAGTATTCTTAGGTACAGCTCTGGAAGCCCCTGAGCACCGCTAGTCATGGCCTTGAAAGTCTCATGCAATGTCCGTAATACAAGTGTCATAGGACCTCAGAATAATGCATGATAAGTCCATGCAGGGCACCCTGGGTGTCCTGAGTACCTCCTGAGAGGAATCTTCCCTCAAAAAAAACAAAACTAAGCAAAACCAAGAAGCAAAGAGTCCAATTTGTAGTGCTCAATCTACTAAATCTGAACTGCCTTCATTCTGATAATTATGATTCCTATACCCTGACAGGGGGTGGTAAGAACACATTGTGTGGTGCTCAATTTGGCAGAGGCAATATACTCTAATGCTCAAGCTCAAGGGTTAGACAGCCTGCACTTGAATCCCAGCTCTAATACTTATTACCGGTATGGCCTGGGCAAGTTAATTAACTTCCCTCCACCTCAATTTGCTAATCTGCAATGTGGAGCTAATAATGGTGACCGACTCCCAGGGTTGGGATGATGATTAATTACATTAATACAGGTGAAGCCCTTGGCACTGAGTGAGTGCTAGAGAAATGTTTACTGTGACTGTGATGCTTTCAATTTGCAAGGGACTCTCACAACCATTAGTCCACTTGGTCATTTAATTTACTAAAGAAGCAGCTTATCCCCCTCTCTTGAATCTTGTTCCCCATCCCAGGCAGAATCAGGGCGAGAGAAGGTTGATGGCTTGTCTAAAGGTTATGATATACTTTGGGAAACTATATTTTTTGCAAAAGTTATAGACTTTTATATGAAAATGAGAGGAATTTGAAGGAAGAGGTGGCTGGAATATTTATGCCCGCAGAAAAGTTCATGAGTCTCCTAAGTTTATTTCCTAATTCTTATGGAACTGAATGTACCTTTTGACTTAAGCTAGATGATTTTGGAGCAGAAGAAATATGACCGTTTGCGGGTACTGAGTTTTTCTGTAGCTTCTAGGGTCTCCACCACTCTCTTCTCTCCCATCACAGTAACTGAGGAGAGATACTGTGTTGAGGAGACAAAAACTGGATTGCTGAGCTCTCTCTAGAGATGACTGCTCCATGGACCTGTGGTGGAATATTGCAGCAGATCTGTTACATTAATCACTAATGTTTCCTAATAACTTGTTATCACAACATACTCTAGCATGAGCTATTGAAGATCTCAAAGGGATTTTTTTCTTGAATGAAAAGAGCAAGGGACAGAAAAAGATGGAGTCGGGTGGAGTGTAGAAAATCTTTTTGAAAAACATAATTCACTGAAATTTTAAGTTTATGCCCTTTCTTCCATGATACACCTTTCCTCTTTTGCTCTATTATGTTTTATGTTCTATTCTATTTTATAAGTTTTTGCTTGGCAACAGAAATGCAGAGACTGAGCTCAATGCTAGAGATAGCACCAGAAAAGTGAAAAACACATACAAGTCCCAGCATGGAAACCTCAGGTGGAAAGTTGGAGATTTATACATACATTAATATACATTCAAGATACATCCCCTCCCGATATCTTAGAGAGGGGAAATAACCACATTTTATTCAAAAAATTATTATACTATATTACTGAATGTAACTTTCCAGAGAAACTGGTCCTAGTTCATAAACTGATTTAGAGAAATAGCAATTAATGTCTCACACACTTACATATGACAAATACTTATAAAAGATATATAGGACTCAGAAAAACTGAGTAACTTTCCCCAAATCACACAGAAATAAATATAGTAAACTTGGGACTATGAAGGTTCTGTGTCTAACTCAATATAATACTTTTAATGATATGCATATGTAGGTTAATTTCAGTTGCATCAAGATTAACAATGATCTTCATATTACTAAATTCTTACAATTCATTGGTTCAGTGTGTCTGCAACTCTGGATTCTATTGACTATTTCCCATTCTTCAGAAATTTTCTTTATGACTTTCACAAAATAACACTGTCCTGGTTTTTTTCTGCATCACTGTCTACAAGTGCTCATACTTCTTTGCTGAATCCTCATCTTCTCAATATCAAGGGACACAATGACTGAGCCCAGATCTTTAGATATCTTGTCTTTCACATCTATATCTTCATTCTTTTGATGACTGAGCACAATTCCATAATTTTAAATTCCATCTATATTTTGACAAGCCTAATACAGTTATAACGTCAGCCAGAATCTCTCCCATGAAGTTCTGAGTTATACATCCCATCTCCAACTTGGCACAGCTACTTAGGTGTCAACTGGGCATCTTTTTTAAATTTTTTTATTATACCACAATGAGATATACAATTACAAAGATGTTCATGTTGGGGTTTCAGTCATACAGTGTTCCAGCACCCATCCCTCTACCAGTGACCACTTCCCATCACCAATGTCCCCTGATTCCTCCCCTCCCCCAATCTGCCTCTATGGCAGGCACCTTGCCTTTTCTCTCTCTCTCTTTTCCTTCTCTTACACATTGTGGCTTGCAATACATAGATTTAGAGGTTATCATGTATTTCCCTTTGCCTATGTTCAATGCTCAGTTCTAGGCTGGTATTACCATTTCCAAAGATTATTAGCATACTGTTCCCTTGCCTTTCTTACCTAACCTCTGACTCCCACACACTTGCTGTAGATTCCACCACTGAAAAGACCTCCTGATCCATGTTTTGTCTGGCCTTGGATATTGGTATCATGCTATTATTTTTATAACCCACAAATAAATGTAGTCATTCTATATCTGTTCTTTTCATTCTGCTAATTTCACTCAGCAAGATCTTCTCCATGTTCTACTGGGCATTTTATACATCGAATGTGTCCAAACCTGATTTCTTCCTTCTCCTGTATGTATCAAGTAACTGAACGTATCAAGTAACTGAATATCAGCTTCCCTCTATCTAGTTTTAAAACTTGGAACTGTCACCAAGTTTTGGTGCTCTTTCTCACCCGATACCAAACCCATAAATAAGCACTCATTGATTCTTCCAGAGTTCAATAGATTACGACACCAATGGCCAGGATACAAATCACTGGCTTGTCTCACCTGTGTTCCTAAGTCAGCGTGTTCATTGAGCAACCTGACTCACTTCCTTCAAGTATTTGCTTAAATATCACTTACTGGTGAAAGGAAAAGGAATTAACTACCAAAGTTAAAATCAATCCCTACCAGGGGCATTTTAGAGACTATTCCCTCCTCACTTAGAACCATTGCTGATAGTTTACTAATTATTTTACTTATACTCCATCTGCCTTCTACCTTTGTGTACTACCAGAACGTAAACTTTAGAAGAGTTGAAATTTTTACTGTATCCCCAGATCACACAATAGACCATGGGACTGAGAGGATCATCATACCATTTCTGTTGTATGAACCAATGAGCATCCCTTAGCATTCCTAGGTTTCCTTACTCGAGAGCCCCCAACCATCAGTGGTTGAAAATCTTTGCCACCCTGGTGTTTCCATTCACACGTCTTAAGGGTCAGGATCCCTAGTTTTTCTTCCTGCTGGCATCCTTTATTCTCCAATAGTCTTCCTGGCTCCTGCTGGAACAGATTAAAGAATCCCCTTCTGTCCCTCATTGAACTCAAGGACCTGATATATTTTCTCCACTCACAAGCTCAGGCTGTGCTTGGCTGGAATTGCGATTGGAAATGTCATGGTCCAGCAGTTTATTTTCCTTTGCCATGAAATTTTTCTTGACTATTCCAGCTGATATTAATCTCCCCCCACTTCTGAATCATTTTAGGGCATGACGGATGATAATAAAAACAATAAACATGTACACACATCTCTTCGTCAATGCTTGTTCAGTATGAAAGATTATCATACCCATTTTGCCAGTAAGAAAACTAAAGTTAAGCCATTTATCCAAGTTTAAAAGAGTTAATAGAGTAAATATTCTAATGTGGACTGGACTTCAAATCTTTTGCCTTTAACTCATAGGTTAAAATCTTGGCAATTTGTCATCTTTTCCTAGAAGTGGGATTCAAGTTCCCAGGTGACTCCTATACAAAAACTGTTATGCCCCTGATGCATCAGTCTTAGGTTTCTGCAAGGCTGGTACATGCATGACACAGATCTAATTTTTATTCAGGTTAATCAGTTTTGGTCTTTGTTGGGGGACAGGAGGCAATGGACAATTTTCAGAGCCTTTACATAAGAAAGAACACCCTGGTGGGAAGCGTCCAGCAGGGAAACCAAATGCTGTATGAGGGAGGAGGCTCCACTTGACTGTGGCAAAAACATCTCCAGGATCTGACTTCTCTATCCAGACCCCTGCCCTCTGTGACATCAGCCTTTCTCTTAAAGTTGGGACATACTCAGCCTGGAAAACAAGAGCCACTTGGATTCTTGATCATCTGGCCCTTCAAAACCAAACCTGCTCTTCCTCAAATATCCAATTCTTGTGGAAAAATGGAGAATGCCTATCTCTGACTGATCGAGTGGCCTCCCCTTCTACCACCCAGTGCATTGGTCTCCCTCTCCTTGACGTCGACAGTTCCCATCTCAAACCAGGGCTTTGGATTCTGCCCTGGGAATGTCTGTGGTTAGTGATGATTACACACAGTGTGGTCTGGGTGGGCGGCTCTGCCTAAGGATTCCCAAGACCAGTTCAGGGAGAGAAGAGCCCCGTCCCAATCGGGCAGCCAGCATCTGCCCAAGCCCAAAGTAAGCTAAAAGAGTCTCCACTCCCACTGTATGTTCTAACCACTAGACTGAGCTCCTGTTGCTTTACAAAAAAATGATTTGATTTTAATTAAAATAGGAGCATAAATTATTTTTATCCCTGTATTATTGGGTGGTAAGTAAATTCACAGCAACTCACTGGATTTTTAAAAATCTATTTTAAATATAAACACACTGCCATATTTTCTGTGGGTTTGAAAGCTTATGTTAAGTTTGCAAATAAGTCAACTCCATAAAGATAACATCTTTCCCTAAAAATGTGTTGTGTTCTAATGGCTTGCTATGGAAAATTAACATCTTATTAAGAACATTCTTGAACTACCCTCAGCGGGAAAGGCCGGAGAAGATCCGCTTTCTTCCCTTTGACCCTGGGACCCAAAAAGGTTGACAGGATGGTCTCAGAACTGATTCCCACAGGACCTTCTACACCCTCACAGGACTGTTATTTTATTTTGAGTCATGCAGGACTTTATTTGTAAACTTACCTTGTGATGTGCCTGACAGGTCCTGTATTCACAAAGCACCGGAATCATGGAGCTTCACCCTGAAGAAAAGAGCGTGTTTTTCAGACAAGCTTCCTAGAAACATACCAGCTGTGGGTCTGAGCATGTGAGATCACCAACCCGCTCCACTCCACCATGCAACAGCTCTCAGGCTAGCGAACCGACACTGCACTGCCACCCATTACTGAGAAATCCAAAGCCTGTTCCCTTGGGAATCACTGCTCACCTCGCGACTTAGGTCTTGAGAAACTCTCTATGTGGCCCAGGCAAAAACTCCCTCTCGCAGCCCTGTAACCACTTCTTCCTCAAGAGGCACATTTGCCTCCCACAGATTTGCCTCAGGTCTTCCCTGAGTCTCAGTAACAACTGTTTTGCTTTTGTTTTGGGGGTTTTGGGTCACACCGCCAGAGCTCATTCCCTGGCTCCAGGCGCCATTCAGGCGACCCCATATGGTACCGGGATAGAGCTGGGATGCATCACATGCAAGCCCCTTAGCCCCTGCTCTCTCCAGCCCTAAATGACAAACGCTTTGGGCACCATTTCCCGGGGGCTAAGCAGGGACGAAGCCTCTGAGGGACTCAGCTAATGCCACACCCAGTTTGCTCTGATCAATTTTCACTCCTCCCTCCCCAACCCCACCTCTGGCCCTTCGAAATTTTACCCAAATAAAAAGGCTTGTGTAAATACGAAAAGGGAAAAGCTGTCAAAACCTGCATGAGTTGTTTAAATACCATGAATAAGAACCCGTAACAATAGGCACATCAATGAAGATGTGTTTCCTTCCAGACTTGGCCATGTGCCACCCAACTCAAGTCCCCAGAAAACGCCCGCCCGCCGCTCACTCTGCAGCAGAGGGAGCTTGGCAACACCCCTCCCCAGTAAAACATTTTTGACAAGCAACTCATGTAGAGCCATTTCCCACAGCTTTCCATTCATTTGCATTCTCATTAGAATAATGTGATTTCGCAAAGTGGGAACAAACGTGCATAGTCCTCTCCTCCCAGAGCAAACACTAAACCTGGCTTCCAAGGAGAGAGGAAACTGTGAGGCCCGAGAAGTCTGTGGCCCAACCAGATTCCGGGAACACAGGCCGCCACGTCACTACCACAGCATGGGGACCTGTTATGAACGTTTTCAGATCTGACCCAAATCAGAAAGGAGGCTTTGAAAAGAAAGAAATATTTCTGTTTTACTGTTTGAAAGTGGGTTCTGGCCTCCACGAAGGGAAATGCAATGTGGAGAATAGGAAGAGTTCACACTTTACATCATTTCACTGCGTGATTTTCTTGCAGAAGTTTTGCCCTTGATTTTAAATTGCCACAACGCCAACTTTTAAAGGTGCTATAATAGAATCAATTTCTCTGAGTCACTCCAAAGGCATGACTTAGCAAACATGGCTCTGACTATAATCTCTGATTTTGTTGTGCAGTTACTGAATGATATTTTGTAAGAATGTTTTAATCGTTTAGAAGTGAAGGATAAACAATGGGAAACTGTGTTTTCCCGCATCATTAGCTGGTTTAGATTCCTCTGCTTTAGCGGGCAGGGTTTCTTTTATTTCCTGAAAAACTGGAAAAGTGTATGAAGCCAAAAAAACTTAACAAACTGAATCATCCCGTATTTGTTTAGCTGGTCGTTCCCTCAAGTGAGGAAAGAAATGTTTGTCATGGTAAAGAGCCATCATAAACAGCTCAGAACCTTGTAGGAGAAAGGACAAAAGTTGATTTTCAATAAATTTTCTTGTATTTCAAATGAGCTGAATTCTAGGGACATTTGGGCTAAACTTTGGGAACAAGACCCTCAACCTGCTCACACAAGTGGAAGGATAGGACAGAGATGGCAAGGATGTGCTGTGTGGTGGCTCTCCCACAGAGTGGGGTCACTGGGGGAACCTACTTCCTTCACTCCTTCACTGTATTAATCTCATCTTCCAGCTATAGGGAGTAGGGGGGCCCCGGGCTGGGGAGAAAGGAAGAGGAGGAGAGAAGGGCGAAGAAAAAGAAAGGCAAAGTATTCAACTCCACGGACTCTGTATCAACCCTTCACCCCCACCCCCACACACACACACACACACACACACACACACACACACACACACACACCCATACACACACACTCCCCTTCACCTGCTTGAGGACTCTTTGTGCGTTTCAATGCAAAGTGGCTGGAGTTTTTAGATTCTAGGAACATACCGCATTTCATAAACATAAGAATGACATTTCATTTTTTCCTATAAATGGCAAATCTGCAGAAAGAGAAAAAAACCCAATACGACACTTTAGAAACCTTTCTTTACACACGTGAGGAACTTGAAGGCAGCCCCCTT